>LKNJ01000117.1:167299-192578 GCA_002120245.1 Maccullochella peelii | reverse complement strand
GTGGGGGCGGTGGAGGGGTGTAGATTCTAGCAGGGTTGAGGACATGGCTAGGGCAACAGGCACATAGAGAAAAGGTCTGAAGATCTGAAGTGGAAGACGCGGTGATGACGGGGGAGCCGTGTTTAATAGGGTGCAGATGATGTCTGGAATTGTGTTTTAGAGAAGAAAGGAGCCAAACCGTGACAGGAAAAAGGACAGATATCCATAATCAGGAAGAGAAAAACACAGTATTATGATTATTTTGTGTAGGCATGTAGATAATGGCCCAATCTAAGGTAGGGATGAGCTTAGTGTTGTGCAGCTAACAAAAAGGAAATTAATAACTGGTGTTCATTTAATTATATTGACCTATATATAGCATAGATGCCTTCATGCTTGATGGTTTTGTAGAGGCAGTCTGTTCTGTAGTGCCAATTTACTTTGCCATCTAGTCTTTGTTTGCAAATGGTCCTGATAAATGTTAGAAATTATTTATTATTTTGGTTTGATGTGCACTAGACTATGTACATTTTAATTTGTATTCTGATGCTGCTGTGTGAAATAAGCAACTCTGCATCTGCAGCTTTAAGTCTCGTTGAAAAGACACCATGCTCATTGTTTACATGTCTGGCACAAAATGTGATGGGCCGCTAAGAAATACAGGGTGCTGTAGCTGCCTCTGGTATATCAGTGATGTTGTTTACCCTTGTTTACCCTCATGTTGTTTTTCTTCTGATTTTAATCATAATTTATCTCTAAATCCGGACTATGTAAAATTCAATATCTTTTTTTTTCTCATCATGAAAGCTGTGACTATTCCTTTATAGGCTATAATTTCTTGAGAAATGACTTTGATTTTTTACCCGACACCCTGTAGCCACAATGTACTCTACATGGCATTTCAAAGATTTCCTTCCATTTATTTACCAGGCAAATAAAAAAATGACAGTCTAACAATGCTCTGACATCAGCAGATGTGCTGTTTTTGCTGTGCATCTAAAAAGGTGTGCCGACCTTTGATGGTTTGATATTAATAGATGAAGTTCCTGAAAAAAACCCCAAAAAAACAAAGAAATTGAGACATCCTGGGTACTGAACGTACAACACACATCTCACACACATTCTCTCCACAGTGATTAATGCCACTCTGAAGGGAGGCAGAGATGGCTGTTGCTAGGATACATGGCAAGGTGAAGTGCAGACCATTTAAAGAAAAGAAGAGGAGGGCACTGTTTTTTTTTACTGTTTACTGAATATGAATTTCTATTTCTCCAAGGTTTTGCAGTTCTGAGGAGTGCACAAAAGAGAGGTGGTCAGTCAAAACTCTCCGGTTTTCTGTTCTCGTTCCTTCCACCTGGAAGCAGGCTGCAATGGTTGGCAGCATTCAAAGGCCTAAACCTGTCTGAGTGAGCCCTATGAACAGCAGACCCAATGGTAAGACAGCTAGGATCCTATTGGTGTAATCCCTGCATACAATTAAGCTGTGTCACCCATTCATGGTTTTATTTAAGATTTAGAAAGTGGGAAATTAAATAAAATTACATTGCTGTGGCTACTCACAGAAGTGCAGACATCCCATAGGCATTTAAATATTGCAGTAGCCTAAGCTAAGTATATTAAATAAGTTAAATGCTGTAGGTTTATGCAATAGGACGTCTGGACATTAGGCTTTTAATTGTCGGTTGAGTATTCTTTTGAAGGTTGAATTGAGAGAATATCCTGTCTTTTGGAAATAAATCATGCCTCTTCGTCTCTCTCTTTGAGATGCTATATAAAGCAGTGTTTTGAAGCCCTTGAACGGGAGGCTAAATAGGGAGATGTGAGAAAGGATGTGAGATGAAAGGATGATAGAAAGAGGTTGCATCTTCTTTCCACTCCACTATAATGGCCTTTTCACAATGTGTGGGCCCACAGGACATCAAAGGCCAGTGTTGGACAGACGAGGAGTCGGACGGAGAGAACGAGTCGGAGCAGTTCCTGTATGGCATTCAGGTACAGCAGAGGCTATTACCCTTCCTACAACATCTATATGTTTAATCTGCTGTTTGTCAGGATACCCGAATTTTGTTTTCAATACTGATGCTAGTCAGTATTATCATCTTTTTAATTTCACAATAATACCATACCATTATTTAAAAAAACACCACAATAACCTCAAACTAGTTGTTGAAAATTAGGTACTTTCTGTTACAAATAATAATATTTTAGTTCCCAACAAACTGTAAAAGAATTTCTGGTAGGATGTGTTTTCTTGACTGAAGTTCTACTGCTATAATATGTTAGCAGCAAAAAAACTGCAAGTTTCTCAGAAAAACAGCCCCTAGTTTTCAAGCTATTAGACCTAGGTATTGGTCAAGGGGCATTTTTGACCTGATGGTGGTGCCAGACAATAAATCAGGGTTGACCAAAATCATTTGGAATAATTCTTTTGTGGATTTTGAATATTCAAACCAAATGTCATGGCAATGTGGTGAATAGTTGTTTTACCCTGGTAGTGCAGAACAGATGGACCGGCACCTAACATTTCCATCCTGATGCCTCGCTGCTAAAATTTAAATTCATCTGAAGCAAGATATTCTGTTAAAATGTAAGGGATGTGTCAGTGTTTAAAAGGTTCTGGGCTTGGTCTCAAATAGGAATTTTTACAAACTGACAACAGCAAATATGATGTTTACCACTACTATCACTCTATGCAACCTTAAGTATCAATCCCAAGCAACACTGTCAAATTAATTAATTTCTGTGGCTGTCATTTAATGTATCATCTCATGTCATAAAGTTTATTGCTTTACTTCCATTTAAGATCTTAATCTGTTAGTCATCCTTTTTTACTGTTATCTTCCAAGTCTTGTGATTGAAATGTAAATCCAGTCTGGGACTTAAAGCTCATTTCTATGCAGTCAGAGAACATGAAAGCAGCGTAGTGAAGATAAGGATGAAAGTGTGGGATCTGTTCTACACACTCGGAGCTGAGGAGATGAGAGTCTGACTTCAAGTCTAGACACCAGGAACACTTATGACAAACTTAGGTCAACTATTATTATTAATACTTGCTATTTATGTAATCACAGACCATATTAAATGACAGGATGTTAACGATCACTGAAAAATGCAAGAAAATATCATTTAACTTTGTAATATAAAAATTACCTACCACTGTTTGACATTCTGATAATGAAAATGTATCTTATTCATAGAGGTTGCCATTGCCTACACTTTTAGATATTTATAAATGATTTCCTGAACAGAATTCTTTGTTCCTTCCTTTTTATCAAATGTCATGTTATGTAACTGTCTGATTGTATTTCAAATACATAATGTGCTTGATGTTGGATCAGAGCTAGGAAAGGCTGACTAAATGGCACCAGCCATGTTGAAGTGGACTTCCTAATTCCTTAAAGGCAAATTCTGATTAATATTTTACAACTGGATTCTAATTTCATGATGTGCAAATGCCATGAGAACCTGGTCCGGAGTGTGATTGAAGAGGTGAAAGATTGAGTAGCTCAGCTGATTTGAAAAAATTGAAATTGATGTGATTAAAAAATATAACACCTGTGTGTAGCGATTGAGAGTGTGTGGGAAAAAAAAGAAGCAGAGAGGTCTAAACAAATAGCTAAAAGTAATGGATAAACAGTTTAGCTAAAAGTAAAAGATAAATGGTGGCTATTGATAGCGAAAAGTAATGGATGAATGGTTGATAGCCTATAGATAAAAGTAATGAATAAATAGGTGAAATAGTTAGCTAAAAGCAATGCATGAATGGATGATATAGCTAAAAGTAATAGATACATGGTTGGAATAAATCGCTAAAAGTAATAGATACAGTAGATGGTGGAAATTGATAGCTAAAAGTGATGGATAAATGGTTGAGACTTTTAGTTTCTGCCACTCCAAGTTGTTGTAGAATGAATGCAAACTTGACCAAACACTGACAGGTATATTTGAATTAATCCCGCAGGGCTTTGGGGGTAACATTAGACAAAAATGGTTGTGATCCACTGTTCTATAGCATTCTCTGTGCTGTAATTGTGACCAGCGTTAATGCACTGTTTTTTTACAGGGGAGCTGTGCTGCTGACCTGTACCGCCACCCTCAACTGGATGCAGATATTGAGGCAGTAAAAGACATCTACACTGACAGTGCTGTCTCTGTTAGGTATGGCACAGACACACACACACACACACACACACAACTGTATGAGACCTATTTTGAAAACAGTTGAAACAAAATAACCAAGTGGTAGTATGATTCAGCCTGCTTGCACTTCTTAAATTTGCCAGACACTGTACGCAGGCACGATTCAAAGATATTATGTACTAATAACAACTAGGCACTGTCTGGCAAAATAGGAAAAAAATAACTCTCATTTTTCTCCCTTAAGGGATAATCAGTTGAAGGGGTTGGAGTGTAATGCATCCCATTACTTATCATAGATTAACTGAATCTATTGTTGTGTCTCTCAACAGGGAGTATGGAACCATTGATGACGTGGACATTGATCTTCATATTAACATTGGTTTCTTAGATGTGAGTCAGTATTCTTCTTTCTCTGCACACACCACCTCTGTCTTTGCCTATTACTATTTTAACATTGACATTTTGCAAAGTAACACATCATTTATAATACATTGTGTGCTCATCATTTATTTATGCAATAAGAAATGGTCCTAATTAGGATGCTAACTCTGTATATTTGTGTGTATGTGTGTATGTCTGACTCAGGAGGAGGTTGCGACAGCTTGGAAAGTTATCAGAACAGAGCCCATTATTCTGAGACTGCGCTTTTCTCTTTCTCAGTACCTCGATGGACCTGGTGAGTAAAGATGTCAGTGTGGATGTTGGTTTTCTGGGAGGGACTTTAGGTATTTGTGCCACTCACTGAGCGTAGGAGGTGAGTACAATATGTGCTATACAAGAGGGAGAGTGAAAGAAAGAGTGTGTGTGTGTGTATTTGCACACTGTATAATAATGTTAGTCATCTTTACTCAGAGCCGTCAGTAGAAGTGTTCCAGCCCTCCAATAAAGAAGGCTTCAGCCTGGGCCTGCAGCTCAAAAAGTAGGTCATGTGATGTATTATATTTACCCCCTATAATGTTTCATAGTGAAATTGTGCATAGAAGATTTCATAATTTAACCCCAATTTCCTACAAAAAGTAACATTTTACATAACCAAATGTGCAGCATCAGAAATACAAATCAAAATAGATGCATAAGGCATAAATATTTCATAATAGTCTTTAGTCTTTGTAATCTTTGGGTTGACTAATCCACTTACACAGAATAACAATACAACAACAAAGAGAAGGTGATTTAAAGAACCAGGTTCACTCACATTTCTTCCTGCTCGACTCCTGCTTTTTTGTAACATGGCAGGATCCTGAGCACGTTCACCTCACAGCAGTGGAAGCACCTCAGTAATGAGTTCCTCAAGGCCCAGCAGGAGAAGAGGCACAGCTGGTTCAAAGCCGGAGGAACCATCAAGAAGTTCCGCGCCGGGCTCAGCATCTTCTCCCCCATACCCAAGTAGGTCTCTCACTCTCACACTGTATCACTTTCAGGGCATGTACACAACCATGCCTATGTTTTATATACAGCATGCTGCACATTTTAGGCTAGTAACTGACACTCCAATCCAGAGTAAATGTAAGCTGTAAGTCATCGTTCGTAAAATTTTCAAACAAATGTTGCATGCATGTGTGCACACAGTAGGAGGGATGCAGGATATTGACGATACTGACATTTGTGACAATATCTGATAACTGATACATGCCTACAGCAACAGAGCTCACCTGATGTCTGTTGTTGTCATTCTGATTTATTTTGAAACACTTCACTGTTTCCAAGTGTGTGCAATCACTCAAGGAGATTAATTATCACAGATTAATTTCTCAGTACAGAAAACAATTTTGGTGTTGTTGTTTTTTAAAATAAACATCTACAGTTTGTTCTTGCATTGTTTCCACGGTAGGTAGATATTTGTTATACTGTGATATGCTTTCTCCTGTAACTCAAGTGAAAGCAGTTCTTATAAATATTAAAAGGGGGGCAAATTTCAGTTGTCACAAAGGTTTTTAGGGGAGAACAAAAGGCTGTACATTAACTTTATCCATTTACAATTGGTTGGTAATTATCATTTAGAAACAGATTATTATTGGACTTTTAATTCTAAAGAATAAATCATGTAAAGGTATACTGTGCACCCCTAAACTTTAGTGGTTCAATCTGTACCTGGTCACAAAACGTTCTTAACACCACATTGTAGAGATGTCTTCACCAGGAAATATCCTGTTTCACAGGAATGATGTCTACAGTGTGTCTATTTTATGTATTCATTTAATGTTGTGTCTCTATTTTATGTCTTTTGTTTTCCTTCTTCATTCTTTTGTGAAGCAGGAGATTTCTGAGGGGATCAGGGTTGAATGTTGTCCATTCGGTCAATAAACTGTGAGCTGTTAAGATAGTGATGGAAATACCTTTTGAGGGTTTGTCTGTGAGAGATGAACTGTAGCAAAGAAGACAAGCAGGGGAGAAGAAACTCTGACACAGCATGTTGCAGATTGACTTAAATTCTAAATTCAACACACTCAACCAATTTCCCTAAGGGGGAAGTACTCCTCTCGGCCTCTGTCTTTCTCCGGGATGCTTTGACAGTTATGGGTGCACAGGGATTAGATCCCGGCCCACTCGATGGAGGTCAGCTTCAATAACTACTAGGCTGTTTTGACATCCTCACAACTTGACAGGAGCCTCATGTCAGGAGTGTACATGGATGATGCACTGAGAGTGATGGTGGAAGGGTAACACTGGTTCTTGTGTAATAACAGTTAGTGACTTGAGCTACTGCCCAAACAGATTTCTGTTGTCTGAGCTAGTATAATGCTGTAAGTGTAGTCTGAGTGTCGAGAGCAGAGTGTGTATTTCTTTAATACACGTAACTAATAAAATCAACCAGGTACTGACCATGTCAAGACATTGCAGTCTTACCATACAATATTACAACTAAGGAGATGTTGCAAATGATATAATTGATAATTAAGAATTTATATATAGTAACATTACAACAATAAGCTACATTTTCTGATTTGGCCTTTAAAGCGAAACCCTCCACTATTTATTTTTACGAAGACATGGACGACGACAGCGTCAGCATTTCAATCATCGTATAAAAATGGCTGATGTGCATGAATTGTGTCTTGATTTTTCTCTAGGTCTCCCAGTTTTCCTCTGATCCAAGACACAGTTTTAAAAGGGAAGCTGAGCGTCCCTGAACTGAGAGTGACCCGCCTGATGAACCGCTCTATCTCATGTACCATGAAGAACCCAAAAGGGGAGCTCTTCAGCTATCCACCAAACAGCCAGGTCAGTGCAAGTCTGGACAAACCAGCACCCATACATCTCTCTGATTTGGAGTCAGATACCTTTCAGTTTCAATTTTCGGTTTTGGAATTAACAAAATTCCACTGTCCTCCCGATTATTAGTCAATTGTGGTCATTGTTGAGGCTCTAAATTTTACACTAACATTTACTTGTAACAATGCTGATGTAGAAACGCATGATGCTGTGATAAGGAGTTCAAAATCATCCACATATCTACAAAATGTTGATGATGAATGCTGTTTTCAAGGCGCTCTGTATTGTCCTTTTGTGTTTTAATCCACTGTGATCCACTATGACCCTCTTCTCAGTCACCCGCCACCTGCACTGTTCCCACCTGAGCCTTTCCTTACCCCTACCGTAACATGGCTGGTGTGCCGTTTCCCATAATGCTTTGTCTTCACTTGACTCATCAGACTGTGGCTGTCCCGGCGGCCAGGGCCCCAGCGCAGATTACCACGAGGCAGCTGATTGAATTGTTTTTCTCATCCCAGGCGGGCGGCCACTGCAAGAACATCCCCACCTTGGAATATGGCTTCTTAGTGCAGGTTAGACTTCAAGGAGATACGTGTCTACTTAACAGGGCACTTATACACCCTGTCCTTTGAGAGTCCTGTCCACAGTCCAAAAACCTGACAAACAATTAAAATCAATGACTTTTTTATTACATAAGGAGAAAGTCTGTTGAGCAGTTATATAGTGGTAAAATAGAAGAGGAAGGAGAAGAAGAATAGTATACAGTGATTTTTAAATGCCTCCACAAGACTTAATTAACGTTAGGTTCAGGTACATACTGTATGTATGTAAGAAGGAATAAAGGCCTTACAATCTGTTCGGATGTGGGGGCCCGATTGTATTAGCTATTTATGCGGGAGATTGTGTATCTGCTAGTAGCTGGCAGTGACAAGGGGAGTGGGGCCCACAGTGCATTGATGTACTAGGACCTCGTAACATGGTAAGCCAACCATAACTGCAGTAGAAAATTGTAGCTTTGTGACAATTCTGCTGCCAAGCTAGCCTTTATTCCTCTTTATGGCAGTGCTGGAGGTGGGAGTGATAACTCTGGACACCACTGTGCTTTTCTCCAAACAGATAATGAAGTACTCAGAGCAGAGGATCCCCACGCTCAACGAGTACTGCGTGGTGTGTGATGAACAGCACGTCTTTCAGAATGGATCCATGCTGAAGGTATCAGAGACCAAAGGGAGAGACACACACAGTATAGTTTAGGTTAAAAAAAAAGAAAAGTTATGAACAGCATCTACGTGATGTTTGCGACGGAGCAAGACAAAGAGTGAGAAAGAGAGTGTGTGTCAGTATGTGCGTGCATGAGTGTATAGATATGTAGTACACATTGAAATAAGTGCATTTTCATCCCTCTTTGTCTGTGTGTGTGTGTGTGTGTGTGTTTATATAGCCGGCTGTGTGCACCAGGGAGCTGTGTGTGTTCTCCTTCTACACTCTGGGTGTGATGTCCGGAGCTGCAGAGGAAGTGGCCACCGGAGCAGAGGTGACACACAACAGACAGTATATGATATAATTCTGATTTTTTTTTTTTTCCTGCAATGATTTATTCTTTCCTCCCTTATTTAGTAATAGTAGATCAAGAATACGCACCTAACATATGTGTGTAAGAAGAACAAAACAGTAGCTTGAAACATTGACAAATTCATCTAAAGAGGGAGATATGATGATGTTAATTTCTGATTATTTGTGTTCCAATTCCAGTAGGAACTGAGGCATTATTACACTCAATAAAAGTCAATAAAAGCATCAAAATACATCGATAACAGCATCACATAAAGGCATAAAACGTAAATGTAACATCCCTGTCTCCCCAGGTGGTGGACCTGCTTGTGGCTATGTGTCGAGCGGCTCTTGAGTCTCCCCGTAAGAGCATCATTTTTGAGCCGTACCCATCAGTCGTTGACCCCAATGACCCCAAGACTCTTGCCTTCAACCCAAAGGTCAGCATCCTCACTGCTGGCATCGTGATGACTAATTAACTCTATGCACAAATGTCATTCCAAAATGACACATCCATCTGCGAAACACAACGCCCACTCTATTTAAACCACTGCTTCTGTCAAAACAAAACTAGAACATATTATTGTAGTTATTCACAAACTAAATGCATGAAGTTATGTAACAGTAATGCTTAAGATTATATTTTTAGTCGTATCATTGAAGTATAGTGCAATTTTTTTCATGAAATGGATAGGAAGAATTTAGAAATAGTAACAATATTTTGCAAACTTTTACCTGTACAAGTGATTTTAGATGTCTGTATGTTGTTCCCTCTCTCATTGCATACAATGGATGTTTGGCTCAACCGATGAACACAGAAGAAGAATTATGAAAGACTGCAGAAAGCACTGGACAGCGTCATGTCCATTCGGGAGATGACCCAGGTACAAGTAGGAGGTGGGAGGGAAAGAAGGGGAGGGCCACAGTGGATTAAGGCTACAGTTAGGCTTGATGTATAATGTTTAGGATATAATCCTAAAGTGTTTTAGTTTATAAAAGATCATCACTCTGTGTCTACCCCATGACTGAAAATGTCCATTGCACAGACTTGTATCTTCTCTATTACTGTTCCCCACTCTTCTTTCTATTGCTTGCTTACCTGCTGTGTATTTACTGTATCTGTACTACGTATAAAACACATCATAAGTCTGTGAAAAAACAAAAACTAACTGAAAACAACACATGCTTGTGTTGTTTTTCTAGGGCTCATATCTAGAGATCAAGAAACAGATGGACAAACTTGACCCTTTGGCCCATCCCCTGCTACAGTGGTGAGTGGAGAGGATCTATACAGAAGATGAGTTTATTCTGGGTTGCTTGTTAACAGGATCTAATTTCATTTTAGAAAATAATATATACAGCTCTCTCATCACTAGAGAACATATAAAACTTACCATATTAGGTAAATAATCATAGATAATACAATAATGCTTATGAGCTTATGCCAATAGGCCTTTTTCATGGAAGATATTTTGACATGTCACAGTAGGAAAAACACAGCTGTAAATGATAAAATGAATGATGGCTGAATTCCATTTAGCTGCTTAAGTTTCAGGGTCCTGGTATTGTGAATATTGGCTTACTGTGGCACTGTCATGGCTTACTGGGACACTTGAATAGAACAGTCATTGTTAATGTTATTAGTAATGCCTGTGCTTTTCCTACGTTGACAAGTCAAAATGTCTGTTTTGTGGTTCATGCTAATTCAGGTACTTCAAATTCTGCTACACATTATTTTATTCATGTTGTGATCCTCTCTCTGTCTTTCTGCAGGATAATTTCCAGTAACAGATCTCATATCGTCAAGTTGCCTCTGAGTAGGGTAGGGAACCAGAATGACATCCCGTCAAGTGTCCTATATCAAATCAGTTTTTTCTAATGTTACATTATGTAATTTGATGGTTCATACTCATTCTTTGTCTGTCTGTTTGTTTGTCTCTCTCTTGCTCTCACTTGTCCCTTATGATCTCATTGTGATAGCAACTGAAATTCATGCACACCTCCCACCAGTTCCTGCTGCTCAGCAGCCCCCCGGCCAAGGAGGCTCGTTTCCGCACTGCCAAGAAGCTATACGGCAGCACCTTCGCTTTCCAGTGAGTCAACTTTGTTCCTCTCATTAGCTGACAGAACAGTCATACAATCAAAACTCTATGTTTTCATTGAATGACTAGCTTATACCTTCAAATAAATAAATCATGCAGGCTGTTATAAGATAAGAAATAAGTAGTTGTAGTTATTATATTGTTAAGCTTGTGGCTGTTGGGGAAATATAATGTGAGAAATCACTTACTGTAAATAATTGATCTCAAATCAAGCATAGTCACTGAAATGCATGCATAATTTAGCATTACAGCAGTACACTCTGTCAAACATGAACCCGTCTCAGTGTAACACCTGGTCATTATGTTGTGGATGGAGGAGCCACTCTAGCAGATTTTTGTGGTACCATAACAAACAACAGCACAGAGCAGTGGCCATTCTCTTGGACAGAGAAACCACCTTGCTAAGCCAGCACATGGAGCCAGCAATATCTGTGAGATAGAGATTTGTACTGTAGCAGATGGGGCTTTGCTGAATATTTTAGATACACACGGCCCATCTGGGCACTTGCAGGGTACAACCAACTCATGAGCAGTGCTAACAGTCTCTCTTTATGCTGGTTAATACTACAAATTTAATAATTCTCAATAGTAAATGCCAAATTTGTATGTCAGCTTGGCTGCCATCGTTTTATATTGATATAAATAGAAAAATATAAATACACGTTCAGAGTCAGTTTAATGACAATCTGCGACATTTCAAAGGAAATCCATAAACAGCTGATAATTGAACTTTTTCCTGTTTATTTATTCGACTGTGGGAACAAGAACTTTGTACTGCTTCAAAACTAGTTAAAAATAAGAGCACTCATGACACTGCTGTGTCGTATTTTATTTTAAGACAGTCCAGATACCTGCATTGGGAGATGTATTCAAATAACCTACCCTGTACTGAAAGGCAGCAGTGATGGCTTGTCAGCTTTGATCTTTTAATACTTTTAATATTGTTTTTAGTATTAAATGATATAAATTTTGAGGACGGTGATGATGTAACAGACTGTCCCAAAATGTCCTTGTATAAATAGATGACTACAGTCAGTAGCTCTTTTGTGGTTGGCAGCAGAGAGCTTGAATCTTCTCTTTCCACGAATTTCAATTGGTAGGTTTTATAAAATACTTATAATAACAATAATAATAATAATAATAATAATAATAATAATAATGTAAAAAAGGTGTGAAGCTAATATAACTGTTTTTGTAGATTTTTTTACAGTAATAATTCATGAAATTTTCAATTACAGTAAATAATATAATAATAAATGAAATAATAGTAAATGTCCATTTGCTAATCCCTATTATTGAATCAAATGTCACAGACAAAATGCGGCACATTGTTATTTTATCACAACATTCTTGAACAGCATAGATCTGGCCACTACACACACTGAGCACGCTCAGATCCTCGCTGTTTATATTCACACAGCACTTTGTTTTATCTCTTCTTTCTTATCTTTCTTCCCTCTCTCTAAACTTGCTCTAGTGGTTCCCATATAGAGAACTGGCACTCTGTTCTGAGAAATGGACTAGTCAATGCCTCTTATACCAAACTGCAGGTACGTAACCCTTGCAGTTGGCTGGAATTTACGATGCATCTCCTCTCGGACAGTAAACCTGCTCTCAGACAGAGCAGGCTCGCTGTCCGGCTGATTCATTTTTGCAGTTAATGGATGCCAGCTTCCCTTTCGTCAGCTTTGCACTTGGCATTTTAGCGAGCAGGGCACACTGGGAGATGTTTCTGGCCAATGTCGGCTGCTTTTTGCGCCTTCAGCCGGCAGCAGCGGACAGCACGCCTCTTCCTGTTGTGGGACAAAGGGAGGGGGCTGTGGTGTCATCTGTGATGCCAGGAGCCTGCCTGTGTGCCCTGGAGGGGTTAACCACCTAGAGCACTGAGTAGGTTAGGTCTGAAGCTGAAGGATGCAAAGGACAAGCTCCATGGTAGTGAGTATAGACTTCCTGTGGGTGATTAAGGAGGTCTTCGATGAAAGGTCAGTAACTGGCACCACTCATTATCTGTTCAGACTTGGATCAAATGGTAGCCTCAAATCATTTAAAGAGTTCATTTAAACCTAGTTGATTAACCAAATCAGGACCATAAAGAAGAGAAATTCTTCGCTTCCAAATGTATTCCTGTTTTACTCAGTCTGTATTAATCTGCATCTTTATATTGTTCTGCCAAGGTTGGTGTTGCACTTTGTGACCCAGGTCTGTAAAAGATAAATAAATAATAAAACAAGAAAAGAAGAAGTGAGCACAAGAGAGAGCATAATTGTCTCATTTGCACAATACGTACGCTAATGACTGCTTGGAGATACACCATGTCCTGAAAATAGATGAAACACAATTAAATCTGAAATCTCAAGGATCTTTGAGACGTTCACGTCGGCCGTGATGCTGATGTGTGTTTCATTTATGCCTTCTTTGTTCTCCAACTTTTTGAACTCTCCATCTTTGATCTCGCCTCAGTGCTCGTCTGCCTCCTCTTCCTCCTCTTCTTTTCACCTTGAGCATCGACACCCCCCTTCCCCTGTCATTGTGTTTCACAGGAGGAGCAGACTAAATCTGCCTCCAGCTCTGGCCATCACACAAAACCTCTCGTCTGTTGTTCCTTTTGATTTTTTCCAAATGTGCCACGTTCTGACCTCCATCTCCCTCGCATTTTATTCCCAAACTCTCAAGTTGCTCTTTGTCCTTCCTCTCGTTTCTCCTCTGGTTTCACTGTGGCTTATGAACACTTGTCCATGTTACACCTGTGGTCCTTTCGTTTTCCTCATTCTGGCCATTCTTATGTGGAGGCTCATAATCATTATCAGTCATTCTCATGCCATCTTTACCTTCTAGCCAGCATACATGCTCTCATTTCTCATGTCAGCATTGCTTGGTTACCTGAACATTTTGAAAACAAATCTTCAAGAGCATCACATGATCTTAAAGAAAAAAAATATGTTGGCAGTTTAAAGTGTGTGGATTATAGGACTTGTCTTAGATCACTGGAATAATAAGACTATCTTTTCTTTCTTTGGCCCTTTGCCATCCGTCTTTGGATTTCCGTGTGTGTGTGTGTGTGTTTGTGTGTGTATTTAGTATGCTTGGTTGGTGGGGTTTGCCAGGTAACAGAAACATATAAAACACTTATACATGCTTTCCTGTGATTTAACTACAGTAGGACTGGTATGTATTGCACTCTATGTGTGAGTATATCCGTGTGTGTGTGTGTGTGTGTGAGGTTGTCCTGTGCAACTGCTCAGTGACCCCTCCTTCCTTCCTGCTCTTTTCAAACCCAAGCTGCATGGGGCAGCGTATGGAAAGGGCATCTATCTGAGCCCCATCTCCAGCATATCTTTTGGATACTCAGGTAGGAACGGCTCGTTCTTCACCACTCAGCCCCCTGTGGCCCCCCCTCTCCCTTTTTTTCAACCATGTTGACTGAGTATGCTCTGTGTTTGTAACATGGTCTCATTATCATCCTGGAACACTTCATTTTCACATGTAGGAGCTTTCCATGCTATCCTATTGTTCTGCTCTGTGTTGTGTGTCCATTTTGGGTGCTGGGCCTTGGGCCTTTTCTCTGAGCTTGTGCGTCGCCTACCATACCATACATTATGTTGTGGCTGTTTAAAGTGGGGCTGTCAGTGGATCTGTGTGTGTTACTTTGTACTTTGTTGGCTTTGTATATTGTTTTCTTCTTGTGGGGTGGGGGTGTAGAGCCATTCTATCTTAAGTTTAAGTCCTTATCTTACTTCCCCTTGGGTATTTCTGCTGAAACACAATTTCAGAGGTTGGTTTTGAAGTCCTGCTATGGTGGTTTGGTTTTGGTGCTGGTTCTGTGGACAGGAGGTCAGCAGGTTGCTAAATGGGCCCACCTGTTAGAACTATTAACAAATCCCTAAGCAATGGTTTCCCAGTTTTCAGGATGGTTATGGAATTCATTATTCTAAGCTAAAGACTGCAAACAAAAAAGCAACAGTTGCTGTTGTTATATCTATTTGGCTTACTCTGTTCTTGCTCAATAAAAACCACTAAATAAATACTTGAATTGATGGCACAAATGATCAGAACCAATGGTACTATCTAAAGCACGCAGTTTTGATAATAAAAATGATAACAGCGGTACTTGCTGTATCACCTTTTTGTGTCGATACTGAATGTTGCAAATGTTCAGTAGCATTTTGGAACAATAACCTTCAAATGAAGGTTAGCAATGTGGGTAATAATTTCTCTCTACAAGTAGTTCAAGACTTCTAGAGGAAGGTTTTTCACAGCTTGAGTGACTTGAGGTAAGGTCGTTCTGACTCAGGGTTTCTTTGCTCTCTCTGTGTGCTGCTTCTTGCAGGGATGGGTAAAGGACAGCACCGCATGCCCACCAAAGATGAACTGGTGCAGCGTTACAACCGCATGAACACCATACCACAGGTGAGGGAACTGGGCAAATCACAGGCTCACAGATATATTGAATTTATAGATGAGTGCTGTTGCTCAAAAGGCAGAACATATTTTAGAATGTTTTGTATACTCAGTTCAAATGTTCCTTACAACCACTATGCCCTTTTCTCACTATTACACTCTGTACAGTTTCAGTGTTGCAATGATTAAACTCAGAACAGTCCTGTGGGTACCATCATTAGTTTAGTTAGATCATGTTATTTACTGTAGCAGCTTGGTGGGACCTAACTGTTGTCTCTTTTTTCAATAGAGCCGTCCAATACAATCAAGGTTTCTTCAGAGTCGAAATCTGAACTGCATCGCTCTGTGTGAAGGTAATAACAAGCAGAGAGCATAACATGTGTTAGAGCTGAGATAATAGTGAATATGTGACATTACTCTATTTGAATTATATACACTTTTAAAAAAAACAATCTAGATATTTATTACCTAATACACACTTTTTATTGAATGCAATCTCTCCTTTATCCAATTAGAAAACCATTCACAAAAGAAAAGCAGAACAGAAAGAAAATACCCTAAAGTTAGACCATTAAAATCTAAATAACACTGGGTAATGTGACTAGTGTATTAATGTGCAATTATTAAGGGCACAGCAATTATCATAATATGATCATCATCAGCAGCATAATAGAGGAAAACTATTGAAAATAAACAGGAGAAAAAAAGAGCATCAGTTAGGATTATAAGAGTTTAAGCCCTTAAACTGTAGTGCATCCTATGTAGTCAATAATAATAATAATAATAGAATAACAAGAACGTACAGTGAATACAAACCACCCTTTCTAATTTGTAGCTTTGGTGAAACATGCTTCTCTCTTTTAAACAGTTATCACATCTAAGGATCTGCAGAAACACGGTAACATCTGGGTGTGTCCAGTATCCGACCACGTCTGTACTCGCTTCTTTTTTGTGTAAGTATTGGTGCTCAGCAAATAAAACATGGCATCCACACTGGCTGCTAGTGTTAGGGCTTTGAGTCCAAGCTTTGGACACGTGCATTCACCAGATGGCAAAGTCTATTACCATGTCCACTGCTGTCTTCTGAGTTGGAAATTAGATCTGAGATGGCTTGCAATCAAATTTAAAACGTGGCTAAATATAATTCGATTGGGAACTTGTGCTGAGTGTATGGTTGTATTTTTCAGCTTGAACAAATGGTTGGAATATGAACAAGACGATTTGTTGTGTCAGACCTAACAATGCCTCCTCTAAAATCACTGTAATCCACTTGCTTCCTAGACAAGAAAAACTCACAGAGGCTCATTTGTCTATGGAAAGATTACTTTTCTATCATCAGTATTATGCCTGGTTAAGAACAATTTATCTTTAAACTGGACCCTTATACCACCAAGTTGTAGCAAGAAACAGAAACATTGAGAGAGTGAGCAAGAGAGGATGATTAAAACCATGATGATTAAAAGAAACCATATTTCAATTCATCTATGTATATGTGCAGGTATGAGGATGGCCAAGTAGGAGATGCCAACATCAACACCCAAGAGCCTAAGGTGCAGAAGGAGATCATGCGTGTGATTGGGACCCAGATCTACTCCAGCTAATGGAGGTTCTCCATACGTCTCTCTGGCGGAGGCACAGTGGCAGGCAGACGGCGAATGTTTGGGCGAGCTGACCTCTGGCCTGATATTAAAGGCCGTGGGAGCTCTTGAGCACATTATTTCTAAAATCGTTTTGTTCTGGTCCTCTCATTTCCCTCTGTCTCCTTTGTTCCTCGTCTCTGAGTGGTTACACATTACATGTTCATTTAACCTTCAGTTAGTTTTAACCTAGTCAGTCTGCTTTTCTCAGTTCATATCACTTTCCAAGAGAACCGTAACACACTGATGAAGAAAAAAGTAAGTGGTGTTGCTCTCCACACATACACACACTTTCAAACCCAGGGTCGACTGGGCTTTCTCCTTTTTTGCTGCACTTTTACTGATCCTTTGGACTAATTATCTCTATTTATAATTTCTCTATGTGAATATCCAGTAAGAAAAAATCATTCCAAATGATAATTAGATCCCTTTGTGGCAAATATGTGATGGATTTACACGCATTTAGAAGTTTGTTCCCTTACTGTGTTTGCAAAGGCATTATCTCCGATCTGTTTATTTAATATTTTTTGACTAATGACATGAATTAAGGTCTGTGACATGGTTATCTGAGGGGCAAGCACTGCTTTGTCATTTTGTCCTTGTTCACTGGATGAAGCTCCCAGAGTCCAAAAAGCGAGGTATGGCTTGAACTCAAGTTACATACACTATGGGCACTTTGTTTTTATGAAATGTAAACAGTCAGCCATTAGCCGTATTATGATTTTTCATTACATAATTAAAACAGTTCTGATTGATGATGCACTTTCAAAACCTCACTTCCCCCAAATGTCAAACAAACAGGAAAGAAAACCCAACATACCCAACTACTTTTATCTGACCATAGTATTAACATTTAATGAAATTATCTCTGTAGGGCTTGTATTAATACTGATCCCACTGAGAATTAACACCCAAGTGTAAAGCTTTTAGCACTTTCAGATGCTTTTAATTCATTGTTTTGATTTGCTGAGGCTAGCTTCTGTTCCCCTAGCCTTCACTCCACAACTGTTTTTGAATATTTATTTCATCTGCCTGTCTGAAAAGCTGCAACATGGTACTGGAGTATTTTTTTCATATAAGAAAAATGAGTATCTACCACTATACTAACTAGAAATGTTTGAGTAGCTTGACCTTTTGACGATGATAAAACAGGTCATATTTTGTCATATTCATCAACTACAGTGCTCATGATGTCTATGTTAAAGACTCATGAGAGCTGTAGTTCTTGACTGCTAACAAAATAATTGCTAACAGTGTATCAAGGCCCAGTTGCAGTGAGTTTAATTGGGTGTCTCTCCTCCCTAGTTATCTTATTGCTTAATGCAAGATTTATCAGGCTAAAACCTTAAACTGGTCAAATTGAAGCTGTGTGTTGTTGTGATCCTCAACAACAGCAACATAGATACAGTATAGTGATGAAATTTTACCTATATGACCCTCCTCTTCTTTCTCGCCGAGATAAAAAACAGTGGATTCGATTTAATTTGTGGACATGTTATATGTGTTGCCTATGTTCTATGTTAAAAAAACTACCACTCTGTGTATGAACTACACTTCCCATTGGATTAAAAACCCACAAAATCCTCTGTACAGAAAATCATGGACAATTTTACCAAACTATCTACTGACAGTATCCAGTACAGGTGAGCTCACATCCTGCGCGCCCCTACCTAATGGACACTGGATGTTATAGATCTGCATTAATGTGCAATTCTATGGTTTCACCTTGGAGAATGGCAACCTTGTATAGCTAATCAAGTTTATCAGTTAGTCATGTACTGTATGTATGTATGTGCGTGTGGGTTTGTATTTTCTTGACATTATACTAGACATTGCACTTATTCAACGTTTGCCTATACTGGAGAAATGGACTGTCCTCAGACCTGCAGTAGACAGGTAATGGACGAAAAGGGGGAAAAAAGTATTTATGGATGGAGTCAGCAAGACTATAATATCCAACATCCTAACCATGTCTGTACTGGCGGCTTTCAGTATCTCCTGGAACTAAAAATTCTGACTACTGAATGGACTTTGAGGCACTGAAAGCGAGCGAATTGTAAATAAGGACATTGGAGACCTCGTTGAAATGTATTGCCCAGAAAGGAGTGGACATGTACAGCTTACTCATTGTGTTGCGGGACTGTGCTAATAGCTGATGCCTGTTTTTGCCAAGAGGTTTGAGCTGGGAGTCTTTTTGAGAATCTTTTCTCAGGCTGTCTGTCTCTGGTGAGTAATGTTTTCAAAGATGATGTTGACGACAATGATGGTGATTATGATGATGATGATGATGAAAGGCGACGATGCAGGAAAAAAAGAATAAAGCCTGATTTTGCACAGTTTTACACACAGTCTCCTTTTCTTTGATGTCTCTGTGGATAATAGTGTGACCATTAAATGTAGAATTGTCTATTGTGGTTGAGGTTTTCTGCTAGCATTTTGGGCAGAAGGGGGCACCATCACTCCACCAACATGCATGCAAACCGAGTCCTCTATTTGAAGTGTAGTCTGAAGATCAAACCAGAGTTTTATTTCATATTCATAACCCTCACATGCATAATTACTTGAAAAAGTTTATGCAATAATAGGTGAAGTGTAATGTTTTGTGTAATTAGAGTTTGTGGACCTTTGCCACATGTGCATAAAAAAAGCTGATTGAAACATGTTTGATATGAATATAATTTATCTGGTTTGTGTGTGTCACAAAGCATTTTGGTCCCACATTACAAAATTTGCTCCCACAGTGATTCGCATATGAAAATACTGTACCTCAATGCTACCCCTGAAGAAAGAAAAAGAAAGGGGATGAATAATTATCTGAATAATAAACAAGATATGTCTGTCCTGTTATTACCATACATTCTTAATATACATACCATGCACATGGGAATTTTGAGGAGAGGTGTAGTGATAACCTCTGAATTGTCCTTTAATGGCATGGTGTCAGAGTGAGTAAATATATATTCATCAGATTGGCTTGAGCAATAAATAAATGGTTATACTATCTATACACTACATCATACTAAACTATTAAAATAAAAGAAGAAGACAAGTAAATGAAAGAAACATAACACCACAGTCCTTAAGCATGACTCAAACAGATTGTCCTTTCAAAAGTTATTGATTTAGTTCTGGAGGAAGTGATGCAGGGCAGACCATTATACTGGCATGTATTGCATCAGAAATTCATTCGAGTTTACATTGATTTGTTCAAATCTAATCTCTCCTGGTTAATTATGGCAGGGTAATGCTTTCACCTCAAAGGGAGCAGATCACTAGTAGTTGTTGACCAGCCAATTGCTCATTCTGCCCTCCCTCTTTCTGTCTCTCTTTCTCTCTCTCACCACAGAAAGCTCTCCTCTTTCAAACCAGCTGAACACATCTCATCGCTACTCTGCTGCAAAAGTCCAGTCTGATGGCTGTTTTGGCAGAGGAGGCCCCGTATGTGTACGACAAGTGCTGGGTGTGTAGCGAGTGGGCATAATCATGGGGAAGCTGAAGCACTCATGGACCCTTGAAAGGCACTTTATGTGTGTATTTGTGGCTACTGGTAATTGGGCCCCTCCCTTTGTGAGCTGACCCATTTGACAGGGTCTGTGGCTGGGCCCTTGTACTGATATCTGTATATATGTGTGTGACTAGAAGATGATGTGTATGGTTCATGTGTTACTATGATCTCTGAAACCCGGCCCTCATGCTGGACACGGTCCCCTGGTTTGGCTTTGTCCCCCATTACCAAAGCCAGCTGGCCTGTGGCACACAACTGCACATTGCTTAGTTCCAACCAGGGCTTTTTATTCTGTAGTTTAACCATCCACCACTGAGGGGAGCTCTGGTGTTATTCTACTTTGCCTTGTTTCAGCGACTTTCTTTGCATACTTAACACACACACACTGGCACATATGCACTGGGCATTAGCACACACATGCACACATGCAGGTAAACACACACACACTACACAGTGGTTGTTTGGTCAGATAAAGGAGTAGTGACGGGAGGGCAGAGGGTCACTGAGGGTGTCTGGCCCTCGGCGGAAGAGACTGCTCCCACCCTCCCTCTCTCCTGCCTCCATAATAAGTGTGACCGTTTGATTTCTGCACAAAAGGAGCAATTACAGGGAGTTGTTTAATCACCCACACTTTTATTGAGCTTGGGGTCTCTTAGCTTGCAGCTCAGGCCCCTGTCGTCGGCAGCAGCGGGCGACAGGAGTGACAGAGAAGGTCGGTGGTTTAACGGGGCGCGAAGGGGTCTCGTTTGAGTTAAGACTTCGCAGGCTACTCTGCACGCTGCGGAGGCCCCCGGGACAGAGACAAAGAGGTAGACGAGACCAGAAGACAGCCTGGCCAGCCAGGCAGAGAGATAGATGGACTTACCAGAGAGACGGAGACTAAAGGGCAGAGTTTGGGGGACACATCAGAATCAGAATCACTTTATTTGCCAAGTAGGATAAATGTGCAGGAGTTTCACTTGGTTGTGTTTGCGCAGAGATAGGGCGACAATTTATGCAGAGACTCAAAACAAAAGAGGTATTCAGGTACATGACAGTTGCACTTGTTGAGCAGGAGGTGTGGTGAATTCCCAGGAGTGCAACTGAGCCAGTATCTAGTGATTTTTAGAGAGAAACGCTTGAAATGAGCTACAGTATGAACAAAGCACAGACACGATTCCTCAACCTAACAAGTAACGTAGCATGCATGGACTTGTGTGGACATTGTGAGAGCAGGGTTGGCATACAAAAATGCTTTTTTTTTAACAAAGAGAGAGAAGAAAAACAACAGAATTGGATTTTCCTACTTTACAGTCAGCCCAGAGCCCCAGTAAGCCCAAACTCCCATTCAAAACAGTACCAAGCACTGTCAGTGTCAGTGCTTTTTATTGAATTTTCAGCCTGGGTGTTACTCTATATTTGTGTGCATGCGGAGTGCCTCCTCCTCCTCCTCCGCCTCCTCCCTGGATATGAATGATGGAGTACAAGTCCTTGTCTAGTCCCTCGGAGATGGCAAGGATGGTGGTGTGAGGCGAAGAAGGCGAATGGGGGTGGCGATGGATGGAAGAGCTGATGGTGGCAGTGTTTGTGGGGGAGGAAGGGGGTGGTTGTTTTAAAATGGCACAAACTGGGAAAGAACAGCACCACTGTGTGGTGACCAGGGGGAGTCGGGGGTGGGGGGAGTAAAGCGTAGAAAGAGATAGAGAGTAGAAGAGGATGAGAGGGAGAGGGGAGGAAGGGAGTACACCATTGCTGCTCATAAAGCCAACAGCTGTGTGGGTAATGTTTTGTGACACCGAGCCTCTCCGAGCCCTTCTGTTTCCCAGAGAGCTGGGAGACGCCATATTCCGTCGTCACAAATGGCTCTGTCATTCACCCCCTAAGTCTTAATTATCGCTCCCGGTTTTTTGGCCACGTTTTGCTCAGGCGTATGGATCCATCTGCACGCTGTATAATTCCACTCCGCAATTTACAAGTGGCATTTATTACAATGGCCTCCGCGGCATCTCCTCTTTAACACCGGCAGCCCTTTCCAGAAAGACGAGGGGGAACAAAAGAGCAGTGCAATCTGGCAGCAACAGTGCCCACCCTCAGTTCCCTCAGATCTCTCTCTTGTCTTTTTTTTTTCCATCTGTACCCTTGCGCTCTGTACAACTATCTCTCCACCCCCATATTACTAATTTTCCGCTTCTATTTGAGTGTGTGTGTGTGTGTGTGTGTGTGTGTGTGTGTGTGTTTTCCCTTTGTTATTAATTTAATTTTTATGGGATTCACAGTACTCACACAAACCGCCCCCTATCTGCCTCGAAGCAGAGGAAAAGGAAATAGCTGATGTTGATTTTTTTTTCCTCCTCTCCTCCTCTCCCCCCTTCATAATTCATTTTGGATTAATTCCCCTGTCTTCAGAGACAATCCTAATTCTTTATTATTTCCACTTCACAGGCTTCATGACATCCCCATATCCACATATCATATCCAGGGGAAACTTTACACCCAGCAGACCTTCTTGTTTTCTTCTCTCTTTTCCTGTCTCCTCCTTTCTCACTTACAGCCCTCCCTTAATTTTCTCTCTCTTTCTCTGTTCCTATGTCTCTCAGTTGCCTTTTTTTCTTTCTTTCTATCACTTTCTCTACAGCCTCCCCACACTCTCCCCCGTCTCTCACCAGAGTGAAGTTACTTGTTAGTTTCTACCCAGCCGCTGGGCTCCCGTCTGTAGATGGGAGTCGGCTGCCTGTCTCACACACACACCTTCCCACCTCCTTCAATCCATCTCATAATGTGTGTGTGTCTGTGTGTGTATGTATGTATGTATGTATGTATGTATGTATGTACTGTGCATGTCATGTCTGCTCGGCTCTATCTATTCATATGGGAATAAAATGACACTGAGTGTTCATTACCATTAAAGTGCCACTGAAAACAAAATCTACATTCATTTGTCACTTGTTTTCCTCTCCTCATGCAACGCTCCACAGTGCTTTTCTTTGACTCCCTCACAACACTCACTTGTCAATTTCCTCTGCTATTAGAGATGCTCATTTGCAGATGGACTCTCAGGCTCATCATATAGCAGCTCATTTCTTGCTTCTCAGCTTTTTCTTTCTTTTTCTCTCCCGGTCGCTTTTTTCCCCCGCTGTCCCTCTGTCCCTTTCATGTTTTTCTGCCTCTGCATTTCACTCCCCTTCTCTTCCTTTCTCTTTTGCCTTATCTTTCTCCCCTCTGCATCTCCCTGTTCTGTTTCTCTGCCTTTCTTTCGGTCTCTGTATGCATCTGTCTCTCTTCTTTTGTTCCTGCTTTCTTCTTTCTTTTATTTTTTATTTCTTGCATGTCTCCTTCTCTCTGCTTTGTGATGCCTCTCTTTTTTTCAGGGTGTTTTTTTCCCCCGCTCATGTCAGGTAGTTTCTCAAATCAGCCTTCTTCAGATTTTTAGTAACCATTTTCACTGCTGCCATGGGCGCTCTCCTTTGTCCCACACCTACCAAGCACTCACGCACACACTCATACCCAGACACACACATGCAATGTCCCATCTCCAATTCACTATTAAGTGGGCCCTGAATTTCCCCTGAGCTCTGGTATGGTGGCGGCCGCCTCTGGAGTCCGGCTGTGCTAGATGTGTTGTCTGCTCCCTTACCATTCAATTACCCTCCTGTAATCTGACAGGCTCCTCATGGCCTGCACTGGGACAATCACCAGTGTGTGCGTGTGTGTGTGTGTGCATGTCTGCTGTATGAGTGCACATCTCTCTCTCTCTCTGTTTATTTCTGTGTGTCCGTCTCTGTGTCTGTCTGCTATTATGTCTGCCTCTGCGAGTGTATTCCTGCATTTCAGATTCACACAGAAACAAGTGTTTTTACATTGTCTACTTTGCTTTGCTTTTTTGTTTCTTTCCTTATTACATCTTTCACTCAAAGTCTCCCTTAGAAATCTGGCCTGAAGTCACTTGACATCCTGCTGCACCCGTAGAATAAAATAAAGTCTTGCCACAAATGGCCATAACCAACATTTTGTTCTCTTATCCTCCCTGTTATTATTTTGCCCTGTAATCTACCTCTCTTTCCTTATCACTCTCTTCCCTCCATAACTTCACCTGGCGCTCTGTCTTTCTCCATCATTTTATCATGTTCCCCTAATCACTGTCCCCGTGTTTTCTCTTTTTATCTTCATCTACTCCCTGTGTCTCTTCATTCCTCCCCCCCCCTTTCTGTCTGTACGAGGCAGGCTAGCTCTCGGTGTTGACCTGAGAAGGACTGACATTCAGAGGCCGGTCCCCTGCCTGCAGCACTGACATTTCTGCCAGACTTTGATGGTGCCTTTGAACAGAGATGTGTGGAGGGAAGAGCTGCCTGTCTCTCCGCCTTCCAGCAGCTCTAGCTCTGCCTCTCCACCACTCAGAGTGAGATGTATACTGTAGCGGGCTGCTCTCCCATCACACATGCAGGCACACATGCGCAAACACATGCACATACATTTGTATGTACAGTATATACACCCCTGAACTAATTTACGTAGCCTCATTTACTCAGGCACTCATTGCTCATGTGCACACATAACTGTAATGTACCAATGAATCTATGCACACATATGTGAAAACCACATACACACAATCATAAACCTCCTGCTGTGAGGCCTTCAAAGACCCTTATTGCCCGCCTTCAAACTGGCACAGGAAGAGAGACAGAGGAGCAGGGTGTTGGAGGGGGCCCGGTTATCTCTCCCACCTCTCCCCTATCTACCCAATCCCCTCCACCTTGCCAACACCCCCCCCCCCCCCC
>LKNJ01000117.1:0-167176 GCA_002120245.1 Maccullochella peelii | reverse complement strand
CCCCCCCCCCCCCCCCCCCCCCCGCTGTGGGGCCTTCAAAGACTCCCATGTCACTCCAGTAACCGTAGCTCGTAGCTCCTCCCCTCCTCCTCTTCTTCTTCCTCAGTGCCTTCCAATCTACTCTAACCTCTCCTCCGTGCACCACACTTCCTTTGTTACCAGCTTCTCACGAGGTTACAAAACACAGAGGAGAGAAAAAATAAATAAATAAAAAGGAAATAGAGACAGGAAATTGCTTGATGGGGGTTGCTCTTCTGACAATCAGTACAGCATGATGTAAAAATGGCACTCTGTTCCGTTATTCAGTGAATGCCAGTTCTGTGCTAAGCTGCCTGCTATGGCAGATTCCCCTCTCTCTCTGCTGTCACTAAGGGGAATGGGATTTTTCTTTTAAATGTGTTGGATGTAGGGACCGAAGCATGTGGTGCTCTGTGAGTGTAATTAAAATGACTTGGCTATTTTGCTGTGCTATGGCGTCTCAGAGAGGTGGATGAGAATTGAAACACTTAATTTTGTTTCGCTTGGTTCCTCCTCTCTGTGGAGTTGGACTGAGCTGAGCCTTGATGAGAGTGCGGATTTGACAGCTGTGCATGCATGCGGATGCATATTTGTGTGTACGTGTGTGTGCGTGTGTGTGTGTGTGTGTGTGTGTGTGTACTGTAAAATTTTTAATAAGTCACTTAATTTGTATTCAGTCCTATAGTCATAAATAATTTAACTTTGAATGCAGGAGCATTAAAATGTCCTGACCACATAGTGTAGAAATTGTGGTGCAGTTGTCAGGCAGTTTATCAGCCGGGTTTGACTTGACTTGATGTAGGCTTTATTGATGTTCCTGGAAAGACGCATGAGACTGACTTCCCAGACGCCTTGATGAAAGATATACTGCCAAAAATGTCCATCTTGTATTATTTCACCCTATTATCTGTCTTTAAATCAGTCGTCTTACACAGTTAAACAGTCAAGCCTTTGTGAGACACATTCACTTGTGTCTAATGCAAACCAGTCACTTTCAAGTGCCTTCTTGGATTAACTGACATTTTCTTGAGAAGTGCAGAGTAATTGTCATCTTTGAAGATACTGTCACTTGTTTTGAGGGAAACTCTTCAACCAGGGAAAACTGCATAAGAAACATGTGAAACTATCTCTGTACTAGAAACTATTGCCAGAAAAACTAGTGTTTGAATTTCAAGCATTTGTCAAACTGAACTGCAGATCTTGAAAATGGTTGTGTCAAATGAATTACAACAACTTCTGTTTGTACAATTTATGTAATCCAAGTTATGGAATTTAACTTGTATGTGGTGAATTTTTCTTTATTCAAATTCCCCTTCCTCAGTCACACAGAAACACCGCTTTTATATCTTAAGTTGGACTGGAGGGCAGCTGCCTCCTCCAAGGTTGCCAACAGTGCGCTAACACTCTTCACTTAGTGTGTAGATTTTATTAGCCTGGTTTTCCTTATTTAAGAAAAGCAAGATTTGAAGAATTTGCAGACAAATTGTGTCTTGAATTTCTTGCTGTGTGTGTGTGTGTGTGTGTGTGTGTGTGTGTGTGTGTGTGTGTGTGTGTGTGTGTGTAGAAAGAGAGGAAGTGACAGGTTCAATCTCTTCAAACAGCCCTCTGGCCCAGTAGCATGGCATGATTCCACCTCAGCTCTTCTTGCCAGCCCCCCTCCCTCCCCCTCCTTCTAGTCTCTCCTCCCTCCAAGCTGGGGGCCCCAGGGTGCCTGCAGCCCGCCTGCACTGGGCTATTGATTGGGAACAGGGCTGCAGCTCACCTGCTAATTGAAAGCCGATTGGGGCCCTGGGGCTGAGCTGTAAAACAGGCCCCACGTGGCATTAAAAGCTGAAGGCTGACGGGCCACTGTAAATCCAGAGCTGCTAATACTGGTGGTGTATATCCATCTGTGTTAGAGCTGGATGGGTGCGTGTGTGTGTGTGTGCGTCCTTGTGTGTGTGCTTGTTCTGTTGTATGTGTGCACACGTACATGATGTATGGTACATGTGTGTGCATCTTAATGTGTGTATGCGTTTGCACACACATGAACTGTGTGTGTTTTATGTGCATGTGCTGTTTTTGAATGGATGTAAGTGTTTGTGTAATCACATGCATTGAAATGCGTGTGTGTGCATGTTCGAGTGGATACATTGGCAAATTATGGATGTGTGTTTGTGTGCATGTGCACATAGACACCACACACACACACACACACACACATACACAGGTGGTTCATGGTGACAGTCTGGTCTCCCACGACACCAGGAGAACAGTCTCGTCTGTAATGGACACATCCTTTCTCTTTCTTCAATCCTCCTGACAAGAGCAGCAACAGCTCCCTCCCTCCCTCTCCCTCCGTCTCTCTCTACCTTCCTCCAGCTTTCTCTCCTTCCTTTGTCTCTGCACAAGTCACACCTGTGATCCTCCACTGAGACATCAGCGCTTGAGCTGAGCTTCATTTTTTCCTTCCCCTCCCATTATTTCTAATTTTTTCCATAACTGTCTGTCTCCTCTCTTGTCTCCCTTTCTCTCATTTCTGGTCCATCTATGTATGTACATACAGTATATGTACATACTTTAGGCTCACAGTGGTGTTCCAGTTCATCCCAAAGGTGTGTGACGGAGTTGAGGTCAGGGGTCTCTGCCGGCCAGTCAAGTTCTTCCACAACAAACTTGCAACGCCATTTCCTCATGGATCTCACTTTGTGCATTGGGACATTGTCATGGTGAAACAGGAAAGATGCTTCCCCAAACTGTTGCCACCAAGTTAAAGTCACGCTATTGTCTAAAATGTATTTGACTTGCCTTTATTGTAAAAATAGGAGCTGGCCCAAACTGTGAAAACAGCTCAAGACCAACAAGATGTGGGCTGGGGTGTCCACATAGATCTGTCTATCTATAGTGTCTCTCTCCCCTTCTGACTTAGTTTTTCTTCCATTAAATCTCACTCAGCTTTCCTCTCTCCCTCCCGCTCCATCTCTCTGTCTGTCTCTCTCTGAGCAGTGTGATTGAGTAGGGAGGGGTGCTGGCCGTCCTGCAGCATGGTGCATGGAAACAGAGGTTAATTGGATTGTAATTAGAGCGGAGGTGATTAATTGATAGCATCTGTAAATTTGGATGTTTCCATTGTAAATGTGACAAATGAGAGCGTGGCAGGCCGGAGGAGGAAGGGCAGAGAGAGAAAGAGGAGAGAGAGCAAGGCACAGCAGTGAGAAGGAAAGATTTAATTTTAGTTGGTGCTAGATCCCATGGTGGTATGGTATGGCAAGGTTGATAAATATGACTGAATGCTTGTGTGATGAAGCAAGGAAGGTATCAAATAGTTAGAAACACTTTTTATTTTTATTTTGTAAGGAAATTGCAATGCTGATGAGTGTTTGTGTGGTGTCTATAGGTTAAATTCCTAGATGAACAAATATATTTTTATACTCAAATGATTACTTTAAGGTTGTATGCTTAAAACAAATGTGTTTATTCACTTTCATGCTGAGAGTTAGATTAGACAAGATTGAAACCACTCTCATATCTGTAGGCCTACAGTAAATATAAAGCTACCGCCAGCAGACAATTAGCTTAGCTTAGTTTAGTGACTGGAAGCAGGGGTAAACAGCTAACGTGGCTCTGTCCAAAGGTAACAAAATCCACCTACAAGCACCTCTAAAGTTCACAAATTAACACATTATATCTTGTTTGTTTAATTCGTTCAAAAACCAAAACCTTTTTTTTTTNGGGGACTATTTCTTGGTCTAGTTCTTTGGACAGAGCTAAACTAGCTGTTTGCCCATGCTTCTAGTCTTTTTGCTAAGCTGCTGCAATCTAACTTCATTTAACAGACAGATATTAGAGTGGTATCAATCTTCTTGTGTAACTTTTGGTAAGAAAGCAAATAAGTGTGTTTCCCAGTATTCCTTCAAGTTTGGGTATGGTTTCTGTGCAGCAAAGGGTTAGGGTTAGGATACATACATGTAGGTACATGTAGGTACAAGGGAACAAGATGTGAAGTTAGGGAATAATCTGGGATCTTCAAAAGTTTATACTGTAGGTATTTTTAACTAAAGGGTACCAAGCTGGAGTTTGGGGGAAGATGGGGTAATGAGTTCTGCAGCACTTCATAAATCTGTTGATCTCTTTAGCCTTAAACCAAAGTGGCTGTGGTACATTTTCAGAGGAAGATCTCAGGCATAAATAATAAGTCTTTTTTCTCATGGTTCGGAATTGTTGGGTCTCTGTAAATATAAAGAGTCGGTCTAGACCTGCTCTATATGAAAAAGTGCCCTGAGATAACTTTGTTATGATATGGTGCTATATAAATAAAATTGAATTGAATTGAATTGATTTATTTCAAAATTTCCATATAGGCCTACTACTTACCTACACTGGACACAGAATAGGTGCAAAATGAGGATAGGCAAACTACATAGTTGCTAAATACCTACGGCGTACATTTGTGTTTTTACTTTGGAAGAAACAGAGGTCAAGGGAAAAGTGTATTGTCAGGGACATACTGTAGGCCTATAGACTACTGTACAGTATATCTAACTATGTATGTTGTAAAGTAGGCCTACTTAGTGGGTACAACATTGTACTTACAGAGGACTTCAAAAGTCTGAGGTGGTACAGGTTTATGTGGATTTACACTGCTTTTACACAGAGTGTTGTTCATTGTTGCTACAGTTAACAATGAGGTTTCTGTAGTAGATACGGCTGAACTGAAAAACAGGAGTGTCCATCTAACGGCAGTTGTAGAAGATGATCGATTTTATGTCCTGTCACAGTGTAACTGTCATGAACAGTAAAGGACACAAACCCTACAGACACTGAAAAATGTTATTGAGAGTCATTGCACAATATCAAATTAAAACAAAAGCTTGTTTGTGACCTGTGTCTCATCACACTCATGTACCTCATAATGATAAAATAGGTTTCCTGTAGTTAAAAATACCTACAATATTAATTATTTTTAAGTTCTCAGATTGTTACCCCCTTATTCCCTAACTTCACATCTTGTTTCCTTGTACCTACATGTAAGTATTGGTACGTAGGCCTACTGTATTGGTACACTGTAAAATAAATGACACTGTTAATTGTGCAGAATTACGCTGTATGTTGCGGGCCATAATCTAAAACTTTACCAAAGTTTGCTTTCACTGGCTAACATTCAGTGAATTGTTGACTCAAACATTATTAACAGAACAGTTTATTTAACAAGCTCGTGTTACTGATAGCCACTGAATTGATAGTAAAAGGTCTATATACATTACAGGTTATGATTATGATGTTACATAATGTGTAACATAGCACTTAGGCCATTTTCAGACTGACTTGCGTTGCATCAAAAAACAGAGCTTCCACATTCATTTTTAATGAGATGGGGGTGCCAATGTAGAGGATGCTGGCAAAAAAAGTTTAACCTGGCCCAAATGGTGTCACAACACAATGCAGTGTTGTCCAGCAATGCACTGCACTGGCACATACCTGAAGAAATTACTTTGCACCATGAATAAGGTAATTTGTCAAAATCACTGAGACAGAGGATAACAAATGATTGTTGCCATAATAACTTTCCATAGTTCCTCAGACTGTTTTAGCTTCTCCCACTCAAATAATTCATGCAATATACATTATAATCATTATCTCATCACTGGAATTCTTTTCCTTTCTCTTTTTTTCAAGGGCCAACAAAGCAGAATCAGGACAGCACAGAGCAATGCACTGCCTTAAATGTAATACATGCTGCAACTTTAAACATAAATAATACTATTAAATTAGTAATAGAGTATCTGAGCCATTGGTTCCCTAACCAGATGCTATTGTGCATTTTTGAAAACAAAGTCTGTAGTTAACACACCTGTTAGCTTGTAGGAGTTTCATGTTCTTTGACACACCTGTTATAGCTCAGCAGTGAATGCTGTTGCCACATAATGTTAGCTTAAGCCTTTTGTTCACAACAAAGCTTGTCTTTGTTTTTTATATATCCTAACCAAACACAAATATTCTGTTCAACACTCACAACTGCTGTAAACATGTGAGAATTGTCCTACACCAGTTCTTACCTTAGTGATAATTTTTCGTCAAAGTGACACTTCATTTACATTAAAGGTCATCACTTCCTTTCTCAAAGAGAAGTCTGCTGCTTGTGTGTGTTTGCACTTATTTTGAGATATAAAATAAAACAAGGTTTAAAACCCAACACAAAATGTAATATTTTGTCAAAACGACTATTTATTGTATTTTCTTCTAATACTTAATCACTATAATCTGTGTGGGATTGTGACATGTACTATTCCCTCAGCCGTGTTTCACTGTTCTTGCTACTGTTTATATAATAGTATGTCTCATTCTATTTATCACATGGAGATGTATGCTGAAATGTAACATATGAAGAGAGGTGTGAAAAATGCACTATGTAAGTGAGTAATGACTTTGCCACAAGTTGGGTCTGAGCTCATGTTCAGAAGCTTTGAGGCCTCCTTTGAGGCCTATATGCAATATACACAGTAAGATAAAATACAATTTATTGTCCCAGGAGAAAATTCAGTTTGTATGCACAGCAGTGGAAAACATATGATGCATTCACAAGTTAACAACATTCACAGTAGGGCCCTAGGATAATACAAAACCTGTGCAAGCCATCAAATTAAGGCATCATCCAAGCACAGAGAAATTAACAAAGCCGTTATTTCCATCATCTGAACACAGAAAAATTAATAAGGCTGTACTACAATCACAAGTTCTCCAATCTAATTTTTTGGGCAGGTGTCACAACTATGAAAACCTTTCCACAGAGCGTACGGACGGTCCAAGATTGCTCGTGTGGTTCGTTGCTCAACGGAACAAATTGTTCATTAACTGTGGGCCTAATGCTCTAACAAATGTTCCAGGAATATTGCTGCGGTGGTCCACACGAGGATGGAATTAAGCTAATCAAATAAGCCTCCAGTCAGGTCCTATCAGACAGCTCCAGACTGCAGCAAATGAGCCCACGTCGCAAAATTTACATTTCATCTTCCCCGAGGGACAGGTAAGGTCCCACCTCGCTACCACTTTTCCCCCCAATCAGCATCTGGCTCCTGGAGGAAGAAGAGGGAAATGGGAAAAAGAGGGATACGGTGGTTCCTGGGCATACCGTGAAGGTCTCTGCTGAACCTCTCCTGCCACTTCCTGGGCATGCTTCTGATGAATAAGGGAGAGAAAATAGAGAAGATGACAGCAGGGGAAATATTTGCTGTTGTGGTTGGAGCGCTACTCAGATCCCAAGAATGAGGGTCGGGCATATTTGCGCAGCTGTCCGTCTCCCAAGCACTGAGTGTATGAGTGTGCGCCCGCTGGAGTCTATTTGTTTGTCAAAGTCACTATAGCCTTTGCTCTGTAAGTTATTTGTGCCTTTGGTTGTGTATTACTCTATAAATGTGTGTGTATACTGTATACAGTGCATGCATTCATGGGCATTAGATTGTGTGTGTGTTCGTGTGTGATTGAGTGTGTATCTAGGGAGAAGCAAATCCATCTGTCTTTCTCGGATAAAGATGCCAGAAACAAGGAAGAAGGAGAGATTGTGCTCCAAGAGAGGCTGGGGAAGGAAGGAAGGAGAGCCAAACAGATGTCCCTATAACTCCTAACTTGTCTCCTTGTCACCTTCCTTCTTCCAGATGTTCTGCTTGTCAACTTCCATTTTTATGTGGAGTACTGGCCTTCAGTCTCAAGAGGAAATTCATGCACCCCATGCAAATGTGTTTATTTTCTTAACATATTTTGAACTCATATTCCAGCAATGTACATATACAACTGGACAGACGGGAAACAAGGCCAGAGTTAACACTAGAAGCATATTTAGAAAATAAATATAAATAAGTGTCATGTAATGAACATCTTTTTTGTATTGTGGTGAACTTGCTGTGCTGCACTACAACTAGAAGGTTTATGTATCCCCTGCCAACGTTTTGCTTTCTTTTTGAATTGATTTTTGTGATGTAAATATCGATTCTTACAGTCTCCCAATTGTACGGTGGGGTTTTGTGCTACTTAATTTTTCATGCCGGTAACCTGACGACCCGCCATCTCAGGTATCTGAAACACTGCCAAAATCAAACGACATTTGATTCATGACACATCTTCTGATATACTGTACATTGAGAATTGTGTTGTAAATAATGCATCAAATGTATTCAACACCACAGTAAGACATACAGGGTTTAAAAAGTTACCATCGATTACTTTATTGATGCTTAATAAATCATTTATTTATGCTTTAGTGTGAAGCTTTTTTAATGTATAAATAAAAGAAAAACTTTTCCAAGTTGTAAGCCCAGATTTAAGTGAGGGTTTATATTCTCTGCCAACATAGTCTGTCCTGTTTCTGTTGGTTGCTTTTTAATTAATCACGAAGGACCACAAACTACTAAACAAAGATTCACTAACACTTGTAACTGCAGGCTTGAAGGCTCATTGTTGAGTGACAAATGTACCACTATTTATCATTGACTTACTCACATTTATAAAAGCAGACTTAGAGCATTTCAGTAATAAAGGGTTGTGGGTTTGTCACTTTTACAATAAGACATCAGCCATTAAAACTCATTACATGTAGATTGATAACCTGGAAATCCAAGCATTCAACATCCTGGTAACTCAAAACTACAGTGTATTTATGCAGTGAAACAGCCTTATTGTTAAGTAGCACTGTAGGCAATAACAATTTTAGAAAACGACATGTGGTGGTGAAGGTAGGAAAGATGATTAAATAATGGAGCAATATACATTATACAATGCACGTTTTATTATTATGGGGCTCACCACCTGCAAGGAGGAGGGTAGGGGTTATATGCATTGCCAGTAAGGCACTGACTTATGTTTCACAAACTGTGGCATCAACACTTAATTACAATAATAAGTAAAGAAAAACAGATGTACTATTAAGGAGTGCCCAAACTCTGTGTTCAAATGAGAACTAGCCAGTATTGGCCCAATGACATGTCTATCTCTGCTGAAAAAACAGGAGCTGAAGAACAACTTGTCATAGTGGTTTACATTGTACTTGACTTCCACCAAGCTAATTGTCTTACTAAAATATGCACATTAAATTAGCACTGACAAATTAGCCATTATCATGTTTAAATATGGTAACAGCATTGCGATAGGTTTGTGCTCCCCAAGATGTCAAAACTGTGTACCTCACTCCCTCACCTTACATTTTCCCTCTCTAGGACTACAAGAATATTTGTATTTATCAAATGTGTTTATGAAAACCTGTAAGAAACGTTCCATACCACTATTAAGCACAGCTATGAATGTTAAAAAAACGGTACATTCTCTCTCTATATAACAATAATACTGTCTATACTGTTTCTAGTAGCCATAATAGTGTCTCAGTGTCTCTGAAATGCTGCTGAAGATTGACTGATGGTTGACTCATGTTGGAGCAACGTGTGAAGATACATTTTGTGTTGTATCCAAGTCAGATGTGTGGTGGTTTTGAGGTAATGTACACATATTAAATGTGCTACAGATTCATCCAATATGAACAGACAGTAAACCCTCGAGATACTTTGTGGACAGAAATACAGAGGGTCTTGTGTGTGACGACAAGGCCTTGAATTTGTCTTCAAGCAAAACACTGAAACCACAAAGTTGTTGATCACTAAATGTTCATGTAAAACAGTGCTATTGTATGGTATTTTACCTTTTTGGTTGATGCAAATGGTAAATGGACTTATATTGCGCTTTTCAACCTAAATGGTTCCCAAAGCGCTGTACAGATTGGTCTCATTCACACACACACACACAGTCACACACCGATGGCGATGGAGCTGCCATGCAAGGTGCTGGTCTGCATCGGGAGCTACTTAGGGTTCAATGTCTTGCCCAAGGACACTTTGACATGTGGAGAAGGTTGGAACCACCAACCCTGGGATTAATGGACAACCTGCTCTGCCTTGTGAGCCACAGGCCACCGACGATGTGTTGAAGTTTAAATGGTTTAAACGGTTTAACTGGTCGTTTTGATGCAGTTCATTTGTGTCTACCAAGATGTTGGCTATCTTTATGTCAGAAAACTATCCTTTTCCGTTTGAGAGGAGCTAGAGACTCACCCCAAGAGCAAGCTGTAGCCCCCGCTGACATATGACACATGGAGCTTAATTTCCTAGAAGGGAGAGGGCAGAATATTGGTGGTATCACTGAGACCCTGAAATGGCTTGCAAATGTTTTCATTATCTGATGGACACGAAAAGAGTCTTGAAATATTTTCCCCAGGTTTGCTCAGTCTGAGGATGGACTAATATCACTCCTCCAATTCCTCTAATTTCTGCTGCGGACCTCCCTCGCCCATTCCCTAATTTGTTGAATTGCTTTGGGCAGATTTCTTTGCATACTCTCACTGAGATTGTGTCACATATGAGGCTCTAGTCCCCTTGATAGTATTCCCACAAATTTATTCAGAGAGGTTATGAGGGCTGTAGGCCCTGGTTTGCTTTCTATTCAAAACAGCTCTCTTTCATCTGGATGTGTTCCAGATATCTTAGGAGGATGTCTGAAATGGTCTGGCCTTGAAACTTACAGTAAGTAAAAAGAACAATGAGTCCAATTTTGAAATGACCTGATATTTCCTGCAAGTGCTGAATTATATTACCTACATTTTGAGAAGTTTCATTCTGTTTTTGTACTCACGTGTTGTTCTGAGGGTTATCAATGATTTATTGATGGTTGTTGATTCAGGAGGGTGCACCATATTGGATTCTTATATGTCCTTAGCACAGCCTTTGACATTATTGATCATGCCACTCTAATCAACTGATTAAGACTGTGTGGGTACTTCTGGGGACTGCCTTGAATTGATTCACCTCATTTTTATCCAATATGAATTTGTTTGTCTTAACTGATGGTTCAATTTTGTCAGCTACAGAGATCACTTGTGGTTTACCTCAAATATCAGTTTCTGTATCAGTATGGATGGATCACAAGAACAGGTCTTAGATTGGTCCTGGATCCTGACTGGGTCAGAACTAAAACAACAATAGGCTGCCTTGTAGTCAGTACTGCTATCATTATTTGAACATCACTCATTTTAATCATTCACTGGAGGGAAACTGCAGTCAACCTGCAGTCTGTAAGGACATCCACCACAACTACCTGCAGATCTATTTGACTATCCCAGGATCCTGGATGTTTTACTTCGTTCACCAAGTCCCAGTGGACAAGTCATTCAGAGACAAAAACTATATTTGCTAGATGCCAGATTCTGGGAAATACAGTCCTCAAGAAACTAGACCAAGAGAGATGGTCCACACAAGCAGTGGTTTCACTATATCTTACTGCATCAACACACAGTAAGAGGCAGTGGTAAGACAGTACTGTTGCCACCTCTACACATGGCATCCACAGCAGATAGTCGGAACTATCTATCAGGTCTGAACAGGATGTTTGGCCAGCTGACAGGCTAGTCCAGTAAATGTTTGACAACTTCTTTTGAGAACCTGAGAGGGGGGAAGGAAGGGTGCTAAGACCAAAGTGAACACATTTTATGTTTACACATCTTTAAGGGGTATTGAACGATTTATCTTGCGATAACATGCAATAAGGTTAATCTGGCATAGTTTTGTACAGTTTAAAATCAATGGACATTTTTCTTTGAAAATCTTTTCTTACAAATTGTGAGGTTTGAATAAAGACATGTATATATATGGAAAATCTATTTAGGGAAAGTTGTTTTGTTTTGTTTGAAAAGTTGCACTCTTCGGCAGTAAGCGGTGGATAGATTTACTAAAGCAACATAAAACATGGAACAAGAGTTGTCATTATGAATTATGCTGCTATGACCCTTTTGATATTATGTTGTTGGGCCACACTGGTAACCACATAGAAAGTTATGTGAGGTAACAGAATAGCATTTGGCTGCTAAAATATATAGTTAAATAAAGCCATGTTTGTGTGACACGTCTTCACTTTTCACTACACATTATTTATTGGCCCTGAACTCTTTTCCAAACAAATGCTGCCATGCCTTGGTTATTCCCCCTTTAACACTGAAGAGCATACAAAAAAGCCATCCTTTTACTGACTTTGGTGAGCAATTTTGTCTTTTAGTAATATTGAGAGAATCCTATGATCTTATATTCTCGCCTACAGTTGAGCTTTAACTTAGTTCGAAATTGTGCCGAATTCTACAGCCAGGATAAACAAAACTCTTTTTCCAGATCACCATGATTTTAGCTTCTTTTCATTGTTTGTCACTTTCTTTTATAATTTCTTTGATAGTATTACTATAGTATTACTTATAGTAATACTTTAGATGTCCTGGTGCTGGATTATATCAGTAAGCTTCTAACTTTGCTGTCCTCAGAGGCCACTTAGATCTGTCAGTTTAGGTCTCACTGCTGTTCCAGAGTCAAGGTTAAAATCAAGGGACTTTTTGATTTGATTGAGAATATAATTTCATGGATGATCATTCATTTTAGGAACGGTCAATTTGTAAACATATTAATCTGTTCCAGCTACAGCACTTAGAGGTGCAGAGTGACTGTCTGACTGTAAATGACACAATAGTATGTGCTACTTTAAAATACGTCCAAAAAACATAAATGTGTGTTAATAATACATAGAAACATTGGTACAGACTTTAGTGAACACTAAACAGTTGACATGCTGATTGTGAGATCTGTAATATTCCATATTATGCCATATGCCTTCTCACAAAGACAGCTGTTTCAAGCTTTCTTCAAAAATATAGCATGAAAAGAGAAGGTATATGGGAGGGTGGTGTGTGGCTGATGTGACAAAAGGTCAAGGTCTTTTCATAAATAAAGCGTTCAAGTGTTTGATTCCTTCTCAGTCTCTCCTCTTTCTTTTCATGTCAATAGCAAAACATTTCTCAGAGAGACAAAAAAAGATAAATGGCCAAAGTAAAACGATCACAGTACATCGTAGCATTACTAATTGTATACATGGACACACTTTGTGATTGCATCGTTAACTGTGTGTGATGGTTTCTCAGTTCATTACACTTGAGGAAAGCATACATTCTAATGACATTTTGCGCATAACCATTATACAGCAGTTGTAAATATTTATACCTGAAAAAAGCAGATATACCCCATTAAGCTATGCTGAACTTAGAGGGCAAAGGATGAATGAGCTTTCATATCAATAATGTAATGATTGTGTGTTTCTGCATTGATATTCTGCTGTGTAAACGCTGATGACAATAGGAAAGTGTACAGATGAATGGGATTATGTCTTTTTGTGTATTGAAATAAGCATTATTGGATAGTAATTCAATTCTGACACGGATTACAAATTCCCCATTCCTGCTCTATTAGTTGTAATAATTTCCCTCCAAGCAGAGTCTCTAGCCGATACTAAAAGTGAATACTAGATGCATGCAAGGGTACACACATAACACGAATAAAGTACACCCAAACTCTTACATTCTCTGTTTAATATATACATACACACACACAGCCAAACAAGCCTGTCAAATGTAGAGCAGCTCACCACATACACAGTGTGTGGTTGGACCTGCTTCCCTCATCAATCACGTCTAATACTCTCCCTCACTTGTCCATTTGATATTTGTTTGGTTATTGCCTTTGCTATTATTGTTGCTGTAGTTTGATACATTCCCCGACAGCTCTTATTTCCATTATAAGTCATCAATTAATACAGAGAAATGTAATTATTGTGACAAGGCGTCTAATGCAGGCCGTGGAGATGAGAAATGGATTGTGGCGGGGTGTGCTTCAAGCTGTCACATACAGTGGTGGATTCTCGCCGACCTATTACAGAGCTCCATCCTTCTAGTCTGTATGAGGTATATGTCCCTCTGTCTGCCTGTATACTGTATGTGACTGAGTTGATCTACAATGGAGTAACAGAAGAGGTGGAGACATACATGAAGATTAACAGGGCTTGTGTTTTGGGGGAAACATACTGTATTAACATGTTCTAACAGTATCTAATACAGGATTTTATTTACCTGCAAAACAAGGTAACAATGTACAGTATAATATTGTTATGTTGCAACTAAAGTATGGCTGAGGTATAGTTAAAGCTATTGCAATGTGAATGTAGAAACACCCAAACAAACAAAACAATAAAGCAGCAACATTGTGGTTTGAAGGCTTGTGGTCCTTATGTTTCTGAGCCAACTCTGAATAAGAAAAAGCATGAAAGACTTATTTGAACTTTTTTTTCATTGATATCAGGTCCAAGACTTTGGAGCAGGGTTGTGAGTCAGCTACTTGCCCTGAACAGCATTCAGCGCTGTACCTCAAATGAGACAACAAATTTGCTCTACTTTACAAGATTATCTTTTGGTGTGAGGTCGTTAACACATTTCACTAGAAGGAAAACACTGAAAAAGTGACAAATCAGAAACCAAGAACAAAATACAAACTTACAGCAGCTAGGGTGACATTAATTATTTCTTCCATACCTCTTTCATCCTTCAATCCTTCAATATCCTCAGATTTTTTTCAGTTGGTAACTTTCCTGCACAAGAACACAGTCATGATTTCCACCACCACCAAATGTATTAAAATTAGTCAGTTCATCCACTATTTTGATGGAAGTTACTTTGTTCAGCTTTAAAGGCACCAAACACATATTTTCTAAATTGTTTTCTTACTATGAGCGACCGGGTCTTACATGAACACAAAACCTTCTGCCAAAGTTAGAACAGTTTTGGTTGTTTCACATCAGAGATTTCAGTCTTTGTGTTTTTGTCCTTTCTTGTCTGTTTGAAGTGAGTGGGACTTTGTTGGTACAAGTCAAAGTCACGTACTTAAACCAATCAGAGTTTAGCGACATTTGAAATAAAATGTGATGACAGTTGTGGTGTTGTTTGCTTATGTTGCCAGTCAATCAAAACAGATCAAACCACACTCACAGAGTCCCAATGAAGCAGTTTTTGAGTTTATTTTTGATTGGTGTTTATTTAGTCATGACTATCCAGTATTAGAAAGAAACACTTAAGATTTGATTCCAAGTTTTCAGGGGCATTAAAATCCCTATTTAAATGGTATTGTCCACCCCTGTACAATGTATTTAATAAGAAACATGTATAATAACAAAAAAAGGGATACGTTTTCTGAAAATGAGCGGTAAAAAAGATATTATAGAACATTATCATTATGCTGAAAGAGAGCACAGCCCTCTGTTTAGACAGAGCAGTGAACTGTGTCTAATATGATTACATGACATTCCTCACATTTTGCACTGGGCCCAGAGGCCTTAGTTTGCCCTCATGTTGACCTCTCTTTCCTCAAATGCCCTGGCCTTGACCCCTCCATGGCTCAGTTGCCTTGCACTAATTCTCTGACTAAATTCACATCTTCCCCTCCCACTCATGCATCATGCTGCATCTATCTCTTTTTATCCCTCTTGCTTAGCCCTGTCCTCTCTTGTTTCATCTTGCCTTATCCTGCCAATCTCATGTCCTTGTTATCCTTACTTCTCTCCCCTGCACACTCCCTCCCTCGCTCACTGTCTCCCCTTTCCTCCCTCGCCCTCCCTTTCCCTGTCCGTCTCTCCCTCTTCTTCCTCCCATCCTCCCTTCCCTCTGCTGTGGAGGTCAGGTATGATGCAGAGCCAGAGAGCTCGCCCGTGTTTAATTACATTAATAACACACCCTGTGAGGTAGAATGACCTCACACCCCACAACCCTCTCCATAGCCTCCGCATCCCTCACCCTCTACCCGTCCCTCCCTGTTGTTCGGCAGGCTTAGGCCTATTGAGGCTCCCTGCAGGCCCAGTCCAATTGGTGCCAGGTTGCATTTCATGGCTGATTGCGAGGCATGTGTTTCTCCCTCTTCGGCATTGGTTCCGCCCCCAATCTCCAGCGGATCCCGACATGCTCACTTCACTGGAGGTCATGTCAGAGACTTCTCCCTCCCTCCCTGACCTGATGCAGGTGGAGGACGCAGAGGAGAGTGTGCTGGCAAAACGACACCTCTCTCCAAACAGCTGTAATGAGGGACATGCCCTTCCTTCCTGATGAGCTCCTTCGAGATGTAAACCATCCCGATCACTCTCCTTCTGTTTCGTAGCCGTCTCTGACTCTGTCAACAGGAAGGCCATGCGTTTCCCTCTGCATCTCACAGATTCAATTTGGGGAGGGAAGTGAAACATTCATTTGGAAAGGAGTTTCTCGGCATGTGCCAGGTTTTGGTTCACTTGGCATTGGTGGAGGCTCTCTGCTCCTTGCGTCATAAAGCTGAAATCGGAGGCACACAAAATGCCCCCTGGGCCAGAAGACAATGGTCCTATGCACATAAATTATGGCAGAAGCAGGATGGCATATGACAAGCAGCAGTAACTTACTATTATTGCCTGGAACCGATGATGACAATTCCCGTGGTAGCCAACAGGTCGGAGCGATGTAATATGCATAGGATTCATGCAAATGGGAATGCCTCAAACGTGTCAGAAATATCGCTGCCACTGGGTAGAAACCTTGTATCTTTGAAAAGCAGCCTTATTTTCATACTGACAACCATGCATCCTCATTGTAGTTTATGAATAGATTTTGTGGGCCTTGGGGTCACACAGCTGGCACTTCCTATAAAGAACCACATAAACCTTCAGCTCAGGTAGAAACATGGAAATTGCTAGTTGGACTTACGAGGGTTTCCTGCAACAGCAGGAATCTAATCTCCTACTGCCACCTTCATGATTTTCATGAATAGTCAACAGCTTTACCATAAAAAGTGGCATCATCTTCTCCAAGAACATTACAGCCTAATGTAGACACATAACTTACATTTCCTCCACAATGGGGAATCCTAACCTTGTGTGTGAGTGTTGTGCTCTTTTGGCTATGCTATTTATGTGCCAAAATTTTCCTCAGTGTATGTATGTTCATACTGTAGTGCTGCCGTGGCATGTTGTTGCCAATATATTATGGGCTAATGGCAAAACCACAGGGACTCTCTGGGACCCTAATGGCTTTGATGGTTGATGCTTTCAGTTAGATTGTGACAGCAAAAAGTAGTTAAAAGCGGTATATGCTGTGGGCATTGCTAGTCTTTTCAGTGTCAGAGAGCGGTTTTTCTTCCCACAGCTATTTCTGTTCTCAACAACAGCATTCATCCAAAGAAAGGACACAAAATCTGTGAGAGCAGAACATGTAGCTCATGTTTATTTGATAAAAAGCCATCCAATGATGAAATGAGATCATTTCATGTCCCTTTGGGTCAGCTTTTAAATCTCTTCCTAAAACATGTTTCACAGAGAGGCTTTATATATTATTTGTTTTTACCTACCATATCATTACTCTAAATACTTTTTTTATTGATCTCTAATACCTTTTTCAATTCATGGCTGGCATTTTTATTGTTTCTCTTTGTGACTTTGAATTACTGTTGGTTCACTGTCTGTGAAGTATTAACTGCCTTTAATAGCTATACCAACAGTGTTTACTATTATCATTATTTCATATATTCTCTCCCTTGCATTGCTCTCCTCCCTTTGTTCTACTTCATACACTCTTCACTGTCTGCTTTGTTATTTGTTTGGAGGGTTTTCATTAGATTCCCAGACTAGCAATTAGTGTACCTCTCCAAAGCGAAGGCAGAACAGTGGCACTCAATGCCCCATCTCTTTATTGCATGGTTAAGTACCCTTTAGACTCGCATGGTTATTAATAACATCATTGCTAAATCACACAAAAAGCATTGCGGCTAACTAGGTTACCGCACTGTTTACTTTGCCTCAAAACATCAGGTTAAACAAATTTACCTTTCCCCTCTTTCACTCTCTCTGTCCTCTCTCTCACCCTGCCTCTCATTGCCCAGTTTGAATGTGGGCACAAAGAGAGGCAGAGAGAGGAAAGTTAATTAGATAGAGGTCCAAGGAGGAGGGGGCACCTGGTAATGGAACGGGGCTGTATGGAAACAGATGGCCCAGAATTTATTAACTTGCAGGAGCACTTCAAGGAAGCCACTGCGACCAGACATTAGGCCAGTCACTGTCTGGGTGGGGGCTAGCTGGCGGCTGGATACAGGTAGAGGCTGTCAGAGCCCAAAAATAGAAAGCAGATTTATCTCTGGATTGTTGCAAATGATCCATCAGAGGAGAACAATGGATGCAATCCAGCTCACTGGTTGACGGTTTCACCTAATACCTTTGAAGTCACTCTGTAAGTATGCAACTAGCAAAAGAAGTTAGAGGGTTGTACAACAGTATTTTTCTATAGCATCAGTGAGAGCCGTAACAAATCACTCTTTTTGACAATACATTCCCCTTATACAGTTTGTAACTGTTGTAAGATTCTGTAAATGTTAAACTGAAGGTAAATAAAGAAAGAAAAACACCTATTTGAGAGGATGAACAGGTAGGTTAGTATATGTTAAATTAATTGCACTGCAGAAGTTCAAGGCAGCTACAGACTGATCCCAAAGAATACACAGCAGCTTGCAGTTTCTAGATAGCTGGCTCAACAAAATAACAACTATTAACTGTACCCACTCAAGAAACATAATTGTAACTAAATGTTATTACTAATGTAGTTTTAGCCTAAGGTCAGCATTAGCTGATCAGTTCATGAAACTGACTCACTGGAACAATCTGTCTCTAATTTGCTGCTCAAGCAAGGTGCTTGCATATGAGAACAATAACAACAATAAGTAATTCAGCAACGCTTGGGTGACAAATAATAGGGAGTTAAATAATAAACCAGTATGGTTCTGCAGAGGGGGTTTCAGAATGTAAAAAAAGAAAATGTTTCATAAAGAGTAAAATATATAAAAAGTTTATGAACTGAAACACCTAGCAGTTGGGTCTTTATTTGTACTTGGTGTCAGTGCAGTTATACAGTATTCAATGTACAACCTTGAGTGCTTGGAGACACAAAATACATCCTTTAGACTGCAAAACAAACATATCCTGTCCTTCCAGCACAATAAACAGCATTATATTGGATGGAAGCACACTACTGGGAATGGAACATTCTTAGAAAATAAGTAGAAAACAACAATATTATATTGAGCCCCTGAGGTCCTCAGACATCTTAAGAGAGGTGGGCTTGGAATCCGCCACATACTGTTGTGTGAATCATATAGAGACACACGCATACACACACTCATATGCACACTGTGTCGTCAACATACCATGGAAACCTGGAACCTGGAAATTGAAAAGGATTCAACACCAGCAAAGGAGCAAGGGCAGTTGCAGAAAAAATGAAAAGACTATTATGTGCCTTTGTGTTATTGTCACTCTTTTGCTTCTTATTATTATGTTAATAACATTGCAGTGTATGTTTATGTGTATGTTATCAAAACACATACTTGTTTTATTTAAGCTGTGAACTAAAACATGCACATATAGCATATGTGTTTGCCTGTGTATACTCAGTGTTTCCTTTTTCTAGACTCAAATACAAGAAAGGATCCTCCAAAGGTTTTAGGAGTTGTTGATGTAGGAGGTTTGATGTGTTGAGCCAAAGCTCTAAAGGCAGCACTGCTGAAATGAAACAGCTTGCACAACACAGTGCTAAAAGCTAATGAAAAATAGATTTAGTAGGGAACATGTTACTTTATTTCAGTCTTTCCAAGGCGACGTGATGGAAGGCAACATGTGCGACAGAGCAGCTTGTGAACTAGTTGTGTAGGCTCTGTGAAGCAGCGCTGTTTGTGAGTCAACGGCGTGAGCTTCAAAACACTGCCGATCCTGACGGGCCTCCACCAAAGTAAAAATAGACTGTTATGACAACTCTGTGGTGCCATAAAGATGCCCATTAACAATGTGTGTTTCTGGTGCTGCTGAGGAGAGATCCAGATCAGCTCACCTCAAGCAAATGAGGCAGCCTACAGCTTAAAAAACAAACAAAAAAAACTACCCTCCTCGATCAAACAATCCCTACTGCATTTAAGATAAACAAAATCCAACATGACAAAATGCCCAGTCTTTGTAAACAGTGGCTAAAGCAACTAACAAGGTTTGACTGGCTGCAGTGCCAGACTTTGTGTTACATCTGATGGAAACAGAGTGCAAGCTGTTGGTGCAAGGCATGGCATCGAGCCTGACAATAGCTGAGTGCTGTGTAAGCTCCGCTGTGCTCTTTCTGTCGAGCTGAACAGCATGAGGGCCCACCATGTCCTCATCTGACTCTTAGAAATATAGGGTGAACTTGGTTGACACCGTTTGTGTCTACGTGGGCTCCTCTTAGTGGGAATTAAAGGGCATCATGTCATGTAGTAGTGGGATGGGTGGCAAACGGGGTTAAAGGTATTGGGACAGGGGTAGGGCCAGAGGCGGGGGCAGGGGTGGAAGGGCCCCCCGGGGAATCTGATAGCTCTTTCTGTGTATGCATGTGTGTTGGCTTTGTGTTAACTTTGTCATTTGCACAATCACGTACAAAGCATGATAGTCCAACTTACCAACTGCACACTAATATCATCACTGCTATTGAAGCTACTTAACACATGTGGGCAGCATTATAGTATATCACCAATGCAACTGGAAATTTGACTAGAGTAATATTTTTGACCAGCAGTATACCAGTCATTGCTATACTGTATTGATCTCCTAGCTAATTTCCAAGTAATCTATGCTGAGAAATTTGGATTCTACTCTCTAAAGTACATATTTCATTGTCTTTTGCATTGCACAGTGCATAAAGTCCAGTTGCCCTTGTACCATCTCAGTATGCACTGTGAAACTGTGTAAGTTGTCAATGTCTCTGCACCAGTGTTGCAAAGACAAATCCCTGTACATTTATTTGCAGTCTACGTCTACTACAATTCTGAAAAATTGCTGCCACTAGTGAGAACATTACTTTTTTACCATTAAAGCACGAGGGCAGACTCTTTATTGGCATTTTACTAACCTAATCTTTCAATCATGCTTCCACACAATTAGATTTTTTTTATTGTGTCATGATGATTATGAACAGATAACTGATACTAATTTCCATAATGTCAATGGTTTCCATGCTTTCAGGGCCCTTCCTTAGCTAGGTATTAAAAAAATGTTGATTTGAAATCCAAGGACACTGCGGTACATCTATATTTCAGTCTGCTCTAATTTTATATATACAAAAAACATCTGTCAAACCATGCTACTGCAAATTGAAACAACAATTTCAGTCTGATGTTTTCAGACGCTCATGACATTGCGCTGATGTTATTGTTGGTAATGACAAGCTCAGAGGGGTGTTTATTTTAAAGGCACTTATGACTACAGCTTTGTAAAGTCTTCTATTTCCAAGCTGTTGAAATGCCAATAACTTTTATAGTCTGTAGTCATTATGTCTTTGCCTGGTCTATAAAAGAAATAAGTTTTTAATCTTCAAGTGCCTATTTAGTCAAATAAAGGTCATACATAGCATGATTACAGATACCACTAGGCATTACATTTGTAGTTAACCTGATCACCTATTCATTAACATGAATGTGTTATATTTCATACATATGTGGAATCTGCTGTCTATACACTACAGTCCTTCCTTTGGCACTTTAGTCATTGTATCATATGTGAATGAGTTGTTGAATCATATCTGCACAAATGTCAGAGTCCTGTACTTTTATTGACAGTGAATAAAGAAACTTTGTTGAAAGAATGGGGCTTATTCTCAGCCCTGAATTGTTGAAGACATGTCTTTAGTTTCCTGAAAACCTCCAAAAATAATCCACAGTGATCCATGACTGATCCACAGTGATGCATTTATTCTGCAAGAGGGCTTGTCAGGTTTTTCAAATCATGGACATTCTGGCATGATTTTAAAATAGTATTATGTGCCATTTTTGTACAGGATACTTTTTTTATAAACTTCATTGCCAGCTGCACAATGTCGAAATTATATTGTTCTTTAACCTGTTGTTTAAAACTTCTCCACCATCTCCAAAGGAACTTAAGAATACCTTAAAGGAAAAGTCTGACACTTTTGAAAATATGTTCTTGCTGAGAATTAGATGAGAAGAGCAACACCACTCTCATGTCTGTACGATAAAGATGAAGCTGGAGCCAACAGCCGGTTAGCTTAAAAAAGGGTTATGTGCAACTTCGCTGAGACGACAACACAACTTAGTTAGTTACCACAACTTGTCGTTTTTTACACCCATTTAAAGAACATGTTAATTAGAGACTTTTAGAGGTGCTGGTAGGCAGATTTTTTTGCCTTTGGGCAGAGCCGGGCTAGCTGTTTCCCCGTGTTTCCATTCTTTGTGCTAAGCTAAGCTAATTGGCTGCTGGCTCCATCTTCATATTTCCTGTACAGGCATGAGAGCGGTAATGATTTTCTCATTTAACTTTTGGCAAGAAAGCAACTAAGTGTAATTCCCAAATGTTAAATTATTCTTTTGTGCAAGTTAAGGAACAGAGACCAGGCCTCTATGATTTTCAAGTTCTTACAAATCTCCCCCTCCCTCCCACTTTTCTTGACTCTCTTTCTGAAGTCTTCTCTCCTGAAGAACCTCAGGGTTAGACTCCAAGCAGAGATGTTGACGGGACCCTGAGTCTCATCCCCCCAAGATTTTATCATCCCCTGACCTCATCACTTCAGCTTCTCTCGCCATTCATATTGCAATAAAGCTTTACACCGCATTCTGCTGAGGCATGATCTTTGTTAGTTAACTGCAATGTAATTTGTCCTACAACTGTCTCTCTAGTACTGAAGAGTGTGTTTCAACTTTCTGTGCACGCAAGCCCTTTTTTGTGTGTGGATGTGTGCGTGTGTGTTTTAGTGTGTTCAACTTTTTCAAACATTTGCAAGATAAAATAAATAGGTCAACTTATCAAAGTAAGGCCATGAAACAATACTAGTTCTGAGTGGCTTTGAAAACAGCTTTGATACATTTTACATCAAAAGAATACACTACAATGATATAATAAACCTCTGATGCATTATTGCAACTTCCAGTGAAGTTATAAACCACTATCTTTATGTTGTTATCAGATAAATGAAAAAGGAACAGTTTTTTGTTTAAATGCTATTATAAAACATGGTAAATTTATGTGTACAATAATAGTTTTAAAAAGTTTTAGAGATAATGTGCCAAAACAGCTGCAGGTACTTTTTAATCCATATCAGAGGAATCTAGGTTGACAGAAAAGTGACATCAGTTTTGCAACAACAGCCTAAGGGAAGGGGAGTGGGAGGATAGGGTGTGTGTTCATGTATGTGCCCCCGAACACCACACACTCACATACACTCACACAGCACTTAGATTAACACCACTGAGCTGCACAGTAGTACTGCAGTTTTCTGTCGGACTCTTGAATCAAACAACTTGCAACCATTCTCTGAACACCACGTATTTATCTGTTATATATTCTTATATTCTTTTTACAAAATTATAAAATGACCTCAGTGACTTTAAGCGTACCGCTGGATTAACAGGTTTTTAAAATGTTCTGTTATTGTAGATGTTGAGGGATAGTCAATGAGACAACCAACTAACTACAAAGCTGCAGAGGCATAGTATAAATATAAACAGATCTACAGTTAATACCAAACACAAAGCAAAGTGCTGCATATACATGCAATAGCAATGGAAGCAAAACCTACGTGACTGTGCTCATGGGAGGCCTGCACAGAGTATTCTGGGATTCATTAGCTGCCAAAAAAAACGGATGACTCATTGTGGTCTCCCTGACCTCTTACTTGTTTTTCTCTCATTTCTTCCCTTCCTTGCGTCACTAGTGAACTTAGACATGCAGCAAGATGCCCGCTTATCATTCTAAGTACATCAACAGCAGCACAGATGAAACACCAGCCATAAAGGGAAAATAGAGCTGTAATCCACCTTTTCAAAATAAAAATGAGCAGAACTTAATTTATCAAAAACATTGTTCAGGCTAAACCAACAATCACTCCTGCATTTTCCCTACAGCACAGAACCAAATGAACTGGCAAGAAATTGTGTTTTAAGAGAAAATTATGGCTTCTGAGTGAGTGGTTCTTTATCTTGCAGAGCCTGTGCGGGGGGAACAGTGCGCCCCTCCCTTGGGCAGAGACTGCAGTTAAGGTTTGAGGCTGCTCTGGTATTACCATATACACTCACAGATTCACAAAAAATACTGTCACACCTCATACTGACTGTGCCATGAATATCAATGGTTGCTCTTCTTTGGGGCTCACTCTACAAAACAGACAGTGAAAAATGTTCATGCATGACTATGTTCCACCTGGCCCACTCCATATATCCAGTTTAATGGGATAATGAACACACTGTATAAAGGAATTGTGTATGACACCAAGCTGTTATGCACAATGCATGACTTATGTCACTGATTTTGCTCCTTCAAGGGACTATATTTTTGGTAGCTGTTTCAAGTGGTGTGTCTGTGACATTCCAACAAGTCACCTTGACAGTGGTGTGAATAATTTTGGTGATAACAACAGAAATGGCACTCACCCAGGACTGGGAAATAGCAGTCGTACTGTGTGAAATACTCAGGGTAAATATTTTTTGCATTAGTCTGGAAATGATTTTGCTGACACATTTACCATGTTCATCCCCCGCATCCCCCCTCCTGATTTCAATTCTAGTTGGCCTACTGAGGGAAACATCCTTACTCATTGCTAATGGGCAAATACAGTTCCCATCCAGAAATAATTTGAGTGAAATGTGTCTCTAGGTGTGCAAAATCCTCCAGGAACTTCTTTTCCTCTGTGTTGTTCTTTTTGCAAGTTCATACCCACTTCACAAACACAGCTGGAACTGTTCTGACTGCTCTTTTGTCTGAAAGGAGAGCAATCGGCAGAGGTGCCCTGTGCAACCATCCAGGTGCTGAGCTTGGCACAGACAAGAAGAAGAACCCTGTCAACCTTTCTGATACGCTTGCCTGTGTTTGAACAAAGAGGATGCTTACACACAGACATAATTGAAGAGATCATGCAGTACCTGCATTTCCTCCTGCCAGGCAGTTTCCAAGTCTTCACAGCTGTGCAGGCAAACTATCCCGCAGAGAAATGACAAAAACAAGGAAACAAAAATCACAAAGCCAATAAGCAGCACTGAAGCTAAATTAGCTATGTCTTTGTGGGAAAGAATGGCCCTGATGGTACTGACAAGGGAGACCCGTTGTGTTTTTGATCCCCATTCAGAGCCAAAAAAACTCTGCAGGATCTTTTCGAGATGGTCTACAAAGACATGATTAAATAGAAAATAAATAAATATTCATAACAAAGCCAATGCCGTGCCAGATGTTAGTTAGTTGCTCTCAGAATACTACTATCCCCAAAGACCATTCACTCTGACAGACATCAGGGGTGAACACACACACATACACACACACACACACACACACAGCGGCGAACAGCACATAATCCATCAAAGCTGACTTCTTTACTACCTTGTGACCAAAGAATGTTCATTGGGTAGGCCTACATTGTGACACTTCCCACTGGGGTGACCCCCTACAAATGTACGTGCTTATCATACTGTAAGATATTTTCAAAAAAGGTGACCACCCCGCTGTCTATTTATGATAGATAAGACTGTTCCTCTGATAACATAAACACTAAGTAGCTCACTGAGGTGGCATTCAAATGTCAAATTTGCATTGGTATCAGTGGGGAAAGAAAGAAACCGGTCAGCTCAATTACTGACTCATGGGAGATGCTGTTTTTGTTTAATTGTCCCAATGAATGCAATAACATTAGCAATAGAATAGAATAATATTACACTAGTTGTATGCACATAATAAACAGTCTTGAAATCTATATAGATAGATAGGTAGGTAGATAGATAGATAGATAGATAGATAGATAGATAGATGATATGGCAGTCGACATGTTAAATATGCTTGTGAGGCAGCTTTATTCTACTAATTAGCAGAAGCAACAGAACAAACTACTATGTAATTACATCTTTTTACTAGCCAATTAATTCTGACCTAACAGAGGTTGAATGCATTTCAATAGTAGACATGCAGTTTTTTTGTGATCCTCCTCTGATCCCAGAAGCCGTGTTTTCTCTTCTTTTGTCCAATTCCACAAGGGGATCAGAGGTCAGGCTCAGTTACAGAACAACACCTCTAGAGGTGTCAGAGTCTCCATGTCTTGCTCAAAGACCCTTAAAAAGGGCAGATCTTATTACTCTATATGCTACCGTGCAGGTCTTATTAACAATTCTCATCACAAATTTGCCACATACAATTGATTATTGATACATGATATGATCCACATAAATGCTCTCATATCAAGCACAATTACTCCTATCAGTATGAGCTGCCCTGCCCATGTATTGATGTTATATTCCCATCTGCACTAATTAGACCTTTCTGTGTACAGAATACACTGTGAAAGTAAGGCAACACTGGCAGTGCACATGCTCACTTGCATGAATAGCAAAACAATTCGGAAGAGTGGCGTTGAATGCATCATTCCCTGTGTGAAGTAAAGGGCAGGCCAGGTTTGGAAACTGTGCACAGCAGATAGATAGAGGGCATGGGAAATTTGTAGTGCAAACATGTACTGTTAAAATTGTAGCTCCAACAATCTATTTCACGGCCTCTGAATGGCAGCGTTGATTCAGCACCACGGACAGTGACACAAGGCAGCACTGAATCCTGAGGTTGGAGCTGACATAATTTCAAACTACAGCATTTTATTCTCTCCTTCTTTTTCTCTCTGCCACTCACATTGTCTTTGTGTGGCAGAGAGAGAGAGGCACGTTTCTTTTTAAATAGTGCAACACTCCAACGGCTGCTGCGTGTTGCATTCCAGCAGGCTGCTGTCTTTTTAATTATTCACCCAAATATGCCTTTGATCAGAGCACCTGACCAAGCTTGTTTCATTGCATATGCTGGATTTGACTTAAATTTTGTTATAGCTCTTTAACACAAACAATTCTCAAATATATTTAATGATACAGCTATTTAGAACAATAATAACTCAAAAAGTATTATGAAAAAGTGTGTTATATTTGGAATTTTATTAGGTATTTATACTTAAAAGGAGCGCTTAACTATACCATGAAAATATATAGTATATGAGACCAGGTGAGCACAGTACCATTAGAGCAGTGGTTCTCCGTTCTCAGGATTCACAGCTCTGTTGTTAGTTAATAGCATTCACCTGGCATCCCAGGTGTAAAATAGTCCCTGTTAGATGGTTAGAATGAAAAGCAGCAGGGCCCTGGCTCCTGAGGACCAGCATTGAGAACCACTGCTGTAGAGAACATTTCTACAAGGCTTCACAGCAGTGTCTTTCACAACTGGTCCTCGGGACTTACAGACCTGCTGGTTTTCTTTCTAAACATCTGACAGGGACTTTTTTATGCCCAGTATGCCAGATGAATGCAATCATTTATCTGAAAGGATTTAAAAAAACACAAAAAACAAGAGCACACCTGGGTCCAGCAGACCAGAAGTGTTATAAGGACAGTGCTCCTTAGTGACATAGTATACATACTGTAAACCCTCCATTGTATCATGATGTAAGAATTACATTTAAAAAAAAATAAAAAATCACCGCAAATAATGGATACATTCTTTAGAACCATCGTTTTAAATTCTGATTTACTAGTTTATTTATTATTATTTTTACACTAGTGATATACAGCATCACAATTTGTTTGAGTAAGGTACAGTTACATGAGCTGCCATTACAGAGCTGCTGTTTCCCCCAAACCAACCTCGTTGCTAAAAGGAAACTAAATGACCTGACATAGGCAGAAGAAGTAGCACAAATGCTGCCTTTGCACCGTTTAAATGTCCCAAGTTTTCCACTCTACACAAATGTTTGCATTCTTACTCTGCCCTGTGGGGCCCTCAGCCATCCTGCTCTCTCATTGGCCTAGGCTGCGCTCATTATGCAAATTGGGGGGTGGGCGGGGTCTGTTCATAAGAGTAGCTTGCGAGTTGACGTCACGAGAAGAGTGGCAGCTGAATGGGGGGCTTTGAAAATGGAAACACATAAAGCATAAGAAAAAATAAATAAGGCTGATTCCAAACAAGGGGGCTTAGGCTGTAAAGGACGAGGAGAGAGTAGGGAGGGAAAACAGGAGGAGGAGTGGGGAGAGAGGACGATATAACGGAGGGGGGGGAGTGTGCACTGTGCAGTTGACTACAGAGAGAGAGGGAGTAGGAGAGCGAGCGAGAGAGAGAGAAAGAGAGAGAGAGAGAGAGAGAGAGAGAGCAGCTCGCCGGCCCATTGAGGAAAGATGGCTACAGTCACTGCAAACGGAGTGCAGCAAGAGAATGGATTCAGCACCACGAACAGCGCCGGCAGGATGAACGGGCTTACCATCGGCCAGAACACCATTCCAATGAAGGACCACGACGCCATCAAGCTTTTCATCGGGCAGATTCCCAGAAACCTGGAGGAAAAAGACCTGAAACCCCTGTTTGAGGAATTCGGAAAGATATACGAACTCACTGTACTGAAAGACAGGTTTACGGGAATGCATAAAGGTTGGTTATTTTGGTGTCTTTACTTTTGCTTTCCTTTAGAAATGAAAAGGAGAGAGACGGAGAGAAATCAAAGAGCGTCCCAATTCGGATTTGGGGCAGTGAGCATGGAAAGTGTGTTAATTTGCAGATGTTTGGGACAGAGTGGGAGCCCCGTAGAGCCCCCACACGCACGCACGCACGCACGCACGCACACACAAATATTTGAGGCGTGAGAGGGAGAACACGTGGAAGTGAATGGCTTGCAAGTGCAGGGTTAATTGTTACCGCGTCCAGCCAATCCACGTGAATACTACAGCTGAAAACGCTTATGTGTGTTTACATTGACTATCATGTGCTGAGCATCCCAGTTAAGGGGGCGGGACAGGCACGCGCTCGATGCTGTGTTATTTTTGCAGATGCAAATTTTTTTCACAACTAAAAAAAAAGCAAAACAAACAAAAAACAGCCCGTCTGTTCTGCATCACAGAGTCCATTTGCTGCATATTGTCAGATAGAAACAAATGCTTTCAGGGGAGCGGAAAATGCAAACCATTATCAGGCAATCAGCATCAGTAATTAAGGTGGTGCTGGCATGCTGTTTTGACCTTTCAGCGGGCTATTATGTTGCTTACTTTTCGGACGTCATTAGCTGTGGAAAATACTATTTACATGGCAGCTGTATTGTAATACTGCTCCGTGGGCGTGTTGCAGTCAGGAAGTACAAAGCAGGATAATAGTAGAGGCTGAGATCCAGCATGCATCGTCTTCTCGCTTGTTCTGTTCTCACCCCCCTCCCTCTCTGTTCCCCTCATTGTCCAAAACGAACGGGATCAGTATTCACTTAGTAATTAGTCAGGCCACGGGAAATCAGGGATCGATCCATTCTAATGATAGTTATAATAATGAATGCCAGAGGGCGGTTAGGGTTGGAAAGTCTTTTAGTTAGAAAAAAAAATCCTGTCCAAGTCCAAAATTAAAAGTCCAAGTCTGGTTTAAACACAACCACATTTTGAAAGGCATTAGCTTTATTCCTATTTACATTTAGATGTTTATCTATTTTTTATTACAAGCTTTGAATTTGAGTATAGTGTTTGCATTAGTGTTTTATCTTATTCTACTGTGGCTAAGGGAAAATCTAATAATCATTCAGATGTAATGAAAAGTTATTATTATTATTATTATTATTTCAGAATTTTTTAAGCCTTTATTTGGTAGTGTTTTAAACATTCATTTTATTGGAATGGAAATTCAAAATAAGGTCACACTTCTAGTCCTATCCGTGTCATCATAAGCAGACTATATGGAGCCTACAGTTTATTATCAGCTAAAAGACAGTGCTGTACTGAACAATATTATAATGACACTGCTACTGCTGATTGTGATTGATTGTTAATTATCTTTAAATTAAAATATATTTTTAAATCACGCACACACACACACACACACACACACACACACACACACACACACACACACAACACTTCACATATATGCAAACATGTAGCATTGAATTCACAATCAGTTCACTCTCAGTAAAAATAATCTGTTCACAAGGGAGGCAAATTATGTATGATATCTAAGTCCGTGGCTACAGTTCATGATCTTATTGATCCGCACGAGTCAAGTGCTCTTGTGGGAGAAATGAGTGTGGGCTCAGCATTGCTTTCTTGCGTGTGCAGCCCTGAAAGTGTCCATGCACCACCTGTTCCTCCAGCCCTCAGTCGCTGGTGCTCAACCTGCTCCTCCTCCTTCCGGTGTTCCTCTTTGGAGCCCAGTGATCGATTAAAACAATATTTCTGATGTTCGTGTTGTTTACGCCTGTCCTCGACCATCCCTGAATGTCAACACTCCGGAGAATGCTTGCCTCGGGAAGGATAATCCTGTTCCAAAGCCAGACTGTATGCCCGTTCAAATCATCCTCCACCAAGGCCACTCTGATGTATGCGTTATGCCCACTTCATCCCGCATGACATTCAAAGTCACTTTGGGAGCACAGGCGTGCACTTTAAATAAGATTTCACCAATGCATTATATGGATGAGTTTTTCTTATTGGCCACTCACCTAAACCATGTTCATGCCTCCTGCTGCGTCGATGTGTGATGTGGACTGAAGCAAGAAAGTACTGGAGTAAGAAAATGGGATTAGTGTCGTTAAGAAAACAGAAGTAGGTATAGTGTATCATCAGCTGTGTCACTCAAGGAGAGCAGTTTAAAACACTGACTGAAAGCCCATTCTGAAACCGAGAAAAGCTTTTGTAGGGGAATTGAAGGTAAAATTAATTACTTACTCAACTGTGAAAGTCCTTTGAAATGCAACTCAAGTTTGTTCAAACTGAATTCTGTTGTAAACAACACAATAGGGTCAGTGCAACAGTCTTCTGTATAATCAGACTTCTAACTTTTAAATTAAATTTGATTTAATTTGACAAACAGTGCCATCTCAAAGCCCACTTACTGACTATAGTCCGGAGCTTTAACCGTATCACACAGACTTCATCAATGTGAAATTTAATTGTTTGAGAAACAATGCATGTTAAAGTACCAAGTTGAACACATGTCCTTGTTTAAAAAAGCAAGTGAACAAAATATAATAATAATAATAATAATAATAATAATAATAATAAAAGAAACTGGATCCTGCTATACTGAATTTTATATTTATGTAAAAGTTTTACTTTTTCAGCATGCATGTGATCTCTGTATTTTCAAACAAATACTTTTAGGTTTAGGCCATGAAAGCTGCATAGTTATGGAATAGTTGCATTGTGGTTGGAGAGCATAACTTGTTACCAGTTGGATCCACCCGACACTCAACATCATCAGATTCTACTGAGTTTAGTCAGTATGTAGATATCTCAGAAATCAAAGGCACTTAATTGCTTCAGCATTCTGGGATGTCAATTATAAATAAAGTTTAAGGCGACTATAATAATTTTTATATTAACAATGGATCACATGACTACTTGTTTGTTAAAGGGATCGTGCATAGTGATGAGCCCACAGACAATTACTCTGCAGTCCCCCTCAGCTCTACAGAGGCTTTTAGCATCTTCCAGCTCATTGCTTTTGTTCTCTGGCCCACAACTTTACTGTTTAACTCTAACTATACACTACCTGCCCATCAACCTATAGACAAAGTGTGACTAGCTGCTGAACGTATTGGAGCGTTTAGCAGCTAACAATCCAAACATTTTGCTTAGGAGATAGTGGAGACTCAAAACAGAGCTAAAAGGAGAGTGAATATTGGACTTACATTCATCAGGCGTCCAGAAATGCAGCTCCACATTAATGCTAATGCTAATTCTCAGTGCCTGCTAGATGCGTAAATACACAACTGTTTGCTAACACATTTGCCAAAACAACTTAAAGGGTGATAATATGTCCATGTTGTGCTTATAGTTTTTTTTTCCGTTGCTGCCAAGGGCCAAATTAAAACTAAACAGTGAAATGATTTTCAGTTTGTTGGTGGTCCATTGCACTAATACAGTAATACATCATATTTTTTCAAAACAAAGATTGGACAAAAAAATGCATCTACTGTATAAGTGTTATAGCATTAGGCTAAAATTCAGATATTCATTGGACTGTAGCTTCATAGTTGAAAATGTACTCATCTGAGGAGTTTCATCATTTCTACTGGTTGGTGGTGAGGCCTGGACATTTTAATCTCTCTGGGCTGTTCACATCATGATGTCGCATGTTAGGGTCCCATGACAGTCTCAGACTCACTGCCACCCAGTGGAAAATCCTCAGCTGAGTGTTCAACTTCAAATCTTCACACTACAACTAACAGTGGGTATTTTCATTTCAACCTGATGTTGTACTGCCTGGATGACTGGGATTCATCTACACAGTCAAGTGTTGTAGCTGTTTAACTATCATAAACAATGTAGTAGAAACCCAGCCTCCGCCTCTGTACAATATAAAGTTTTGCAATAACCTTTTGTCCACTGCATATGTATTGACATTACAGTGGTAATGTCAATGGCCCAGGAGGCTCCCAATGTTGTAACATTGACACAAATTCAATTCACATTTTCATCATGAACAGTAACAAAACATTTTTCACAGCAGACCGACATAAGAGTGGATATAAGTTCATAAAGATTTAGTGCAGTGCCATAAATTTACTTTGAAATACTACTTTGAAATCCCTATTTGAGCTTAATTTGTGGTTGAGAAAGATTTGATTGGTTTCGGATAGATGATGTACTGTATATGGCTGTTGGAATCAGTTAGTAAACCGCACCTAATGGATGATTTGCAGCACAATTTTTTTTCACAGCTCAAGTCCTGTGACACAGAATTGCACCATAATTATGGATTTAAGGGCAGATCAAAATATGTCATGTTTGCTCATGACTAATTCATGTGGATTGGAATGCATCAGTTTGAACAGATGTTTTGTGCTTTGTGAATTCTTACTTTGGGCCTTTAAGGTATCTCTAGGGACTTGTCTGAATATCTGGGGAATTTTGTATTTTATATATTCCTATACACGTGAGCGGATTAGTGTAGCTGTGTGGCATTTTTTCATCTGTGTCTTTTAACAGGTGATTGTATCCTGCCTCGTAGTTGTGAGACACTGTTGCCTTTAATGTCGGTTTGATAGTTTGTGTGTCGTCAGGGAGCCTTATGCAGCGCGTGGGATGACTTGACACTATTGGCGGGCATGGTGCTCGTCAGTGTGTGGTGCAGCCAGGTCGTGCTGTTTAACATCTATCATTTCGCTGAACACTACATTATGATAATACTTAGTGTCAGAGCCAGAACGCATGCATTGTTCAGACATGCTGAATGTTGGTGGGGGGCAAATCTTTTGCTTGAGTAGCATTATCTATCAATCCGTCTCTGATGCTGAGAGAAGGGACTCTGAGCTGCACCACACAGCCAGGAGGAAGAGATACAAAGAGTTGTTAAATATCCTCATCCATTCTCCTCTCCTCGGTAGGTCCATGCAGCGTAATTGGCTATAAATAGCCTGCCAAATTGACATAAAAACCCCTCTTAGGCATTAAAGTGTCAAAAGTAAACCACAGTAGGGCACTAATATCTAATTGCAAATGACTCACACAATGTAACAACAAATCCTTGAAAGTGTCTTTTTAATATGTAGACAGTTTTGTGGTTTTCTGTGAAAGTCAATTCTGTTGTTTTATTTTTTTGAGACTTTAGTAACAGCCACTAGGAGTTACAGGTCCATGCTTGTATTGGGTTTTATCTACAGTATGAGTGTTGTAGAGGAAGTGTTGGACAGTGATTGGCAGTTTGTGTAAGCTGAGTGACAGGTGTAGCTTAAGTCTACAGATGACCTCTTTGATCATTAGAAAGGGGGCTGTGTGTGAACCAGACAGCTAACCGCTCTGAAAAGCTCCGCTCCGAATGTAGATGGATGGAACGACTGAAAGATGGAAAGAGGCTCCGCAGGTAATAGTGTGGATAACATGGAAACATGAAGCGGTGGATGAATCCTCACATGGCATTTGTTTCAGTACCCATGAGAGGGTCAGGCTGTCACATTCAGCAGCATCCAGTTGTTTTACTTTTTTTTTTTTTTGCGCCTAGATCTTTTTTGGAAATTAATTTGCATTCTTTTCCCACTTTAATGAACATTCTTGGATCAGACGTGTGAGGAGACTGAAGGCTCATGATTCACGAATTCACTGCTAATGAATTGAAATTTTATACAAATTTGTTCTGGAGTTATTTCAATTACAGGTATCTGATGCCTTAAAAAAGTACAATTTACTCTTAATGCCTGGATGCATGCAATTGTGAGCACATACTAATTTCCATTTAAAAACAAACTGTTAGAAGAAGCGTTACGGGGGGGAAAGTTCTTTAAGTAATTACCCGAAACGTGTCTAGGAAACGCAAATACCCATTTCACATTTCCTGTTTTCTCTTTGAACTAGTTTGCAGGGTTTACTTTTTCATTTGCCTTAAATATAATTTGTTGAACTTTTGTCCCTCACTGAAATTATAGTGTGCTAAATTGTCTTTGATTACCAAAGTATTATTTTCACCCCACTTAACCTGCTCATCACAGGAAACCACCAGTCCTTCTGTTGAACAACCAACAGAGCTTACCCTTAATTTCAGAACCTTGTCCAAGTTCTCCTACTCTTCTTCTTCCCATTTAATGCACGCAACTTATTTCCGCCAGTGTTTGGTTAATTCCAACTTTAATTTACAAGGAAAGGTTTAAATGTTATCTGAGTTATTTGCTGAAAATGAATACTGTACAACTTAAGCATACCATAAGAGCAATGTGAAGCAATGAAGCATTAAAGGACCATACCAGTGTTTTTTCATGTTTTATCATTTTTACTACAAATTATCTGCACTTTATATTACTGCTAAAGGCTTAAATGACTCAAAAGACTTGCTTCAGTTCCCTATGTTATGTAATACATCACAGTGAACATCATGTCTGCTTTTGTTATCATTTTTTTGTGGTAATGATAGAAAGTCTAAACCAGTTTGCACATCGTGCTGCATTATCACAGACCAATGAAAGTAGTATGTTTTTCAAAGGTCCATTTGCATGATTTCTTGTAATACCAAATTGACAACAAAGTGGGATAACTTGCAAGTATGAATGTAATCCCATGCCAATTAGTCACCTTAAAATTTTAAGCTGATTTTAAGCTTCATCCTTCCCCTCGAATAGTATCGTTGTTCCTCTCCTCATGTTCTCTAAGCTGAATGCTCATCTGTTCCACAAACTGGCTTCCTCAGCCACTGACTCCTTTGGGCTTAAGATGTCCCCTGAACCAGCACTGTTGGATTTGAAGCTTTCCTCAAGTCCCCCCGATTTTCACGGGGGGTGTCACTTCAGTTGTGTCAGATGCAGTTTCACTTGCTTAAAGCATGCTCCTGGAAGTTAATCAGTTAATCAAATACCTCACTATAAAAATACTCCACTACAATAAACAGCTCTACATTCAAAAATGTCCTATGGTATAACTACAGAAGTATTTGCAATAAAATGTTCTTCTTTCTTAAAGTATCAACAGTAAAAGTACTCATTATGCAGAATGACTCCTGTCAGTGTTATATTATTGGATCATTATTATTGATGCATTAAAATGTAAGCAGCAATTTAATGTTGTAGCTGGTTGAAGTGGAAGTGATTTTAATTACTTCACAAACTTCTGGGTAGTTTATGCATCATACTTTATAAACTGATCACATGTATTGAATGTAAAATCGAGAATCTAAAGTAAGTAGTAACTTTAGTTGTAAAATAAATGTAGTGGAGTAAAGTACCTTCAAATGGGAAAACTACAAGTATGTCAAAATACAGAACAAGTACATTACTTGTGTTCTATTACTGAAACTAAACACAAGTTTTTTTTGAAGTGAGGAGAAAAGGTAAAAAAGTGAAAGGATAAAAAATATTTTATGAAATTATAAAATTGTTGTGTGATTGTTTCAATGGTATGTTAAGACACTTTTTGCAGTTTATGTTTATGCAGTCTTCTTTTCTCAAAGGACAATGGTCAAATAACACTTTACAAACACCATCACTGGTGCATGAGCCTATACACTAATCTGTAGTAGGGACATTTTTTAACTCATACTACAGTAAATCATGTGATAAAATCTTGTCAAGATGAGTAATAAACATCTGGGCAATATGCGGCAAAGTAGCACAGTGACAAATACCAAAAAAGGTTAGGGCAGTGGAAGAAGAGCGTCAGCAACAGCCTACGATTCCCATAAGCCTTTGCCAGGACATGCCCCCCGGGAGGCTTCGGCTCATGTCCCACAGTTTTGTAATGTCACAAAGGATGAAGAGTGTTTCCCCAGGCTCCCAAACTTTTCTGCTTTGCTGTGTGGCATGCTGTTTCATCAGTGTCGTTTAGGTGATTTTTCCTCTTGAGTAACTGCCTAGTTGTGGAGGTGGGTGAAGGTTGTCATGAAAGGGAGCTCTCTTGGCCGGGCGCCAGAGTGAGTTGCTGGGTTTCGGGGGTGATGGGTGCTATGTGCTGCATACCGGGTATCATCTGTAAGTGTGAGTGTGTGTGTGTGTGTGTGTGTGTGTGTGTCTCTTTTCTCCCATGGGAATCCTTGGCAGCAGGTGTGACATGTAGTAATGGGAAATTATGCTGCACAGTGCAAAACCTCTTCTGAACGGGGTCACCCACTGTCAGCTCTGCCAAGCGCGTAACAGAGCAGCCACTCACCCTTTAATGAAAGCTGTCACATTTTTGTTAGGGCCTTATTTATTGATGCATATTCATTCTGTTTTCCCACATTTTCCAACTTAAAGAAAAATCTCCAGAGATGTGCAAGGGTACAGTTTCAGTTCATCATCAGAGGATTTTAATTACTTGGCAAAATATCCATACTGCTTGACTTTTTCCTCCTGTGCCCGGTTCAATAACTATGAAAGTGATCATTCATCTGAAAGCAGTATGCACATTTTTTTAGTAATCGAAAAAACACCCTATCAGGGGTGACTCAGCATTTTCTTTCACCACTCCCTCTAAGCTTAACCTCCAGGAACACACCAGTTTTGACACCTGTATGTTAAAATGTTTTGCTGTTTTATTTTTACTTAGTCCTTTTTACTATATTAAACTGAATGGGTAAAAACTATGACAATTAGATGACAATAACAATACAACAACAACATACAGACATTTTATTCTCATAAACAGTGAACATATGCATGAGTTCAGCAAATCTAATCTGAAGGGGTTGTTATATTTTGAAAAAAAATGTGTAAAATTTGAATCTTATTTCTCAACCAACTTGTTATTTTCTCTGAGGGTACAGCGCTATTAACTTCAGAGAGCCATATTACAATTGTCAGTGGAGTATATGAATTCCATTTTAATATAATACATGTTTTTCGCAATAGCTTGTAAAACTCCAGTAAGTCTTATATTATGGCGTGTGTAGATTAGAATGACTTCGGTGAAATCACAAATCTCTGGGTCCTTTTGGAAGGTTACAGTGTGGTTTTTGGGAAGTTGACTGCAGGAACGCTTAATCTCCAAACAAAATCAAGATCTGTGTTTCAGAGTTCACTTTGTCTAAATGGGCTTACATAAAGATGATGGAGAAAGCTAAAGTTTATCTTTTTGTAATCTGCTATATGGCTTGTGCTCTTACTTTTTACAATCAGTGTTTTTACATTTTAGATGTATTTGATGGGTACTAAATTCTGAAATCCCTAGATCATCATAATGATATAGATGTTTCGGATTTCATGTTTTGTGGTGTACTATAAAGTCCTTAAGACTACTTAGCATCCTAAAAAGCACAGCATACTATAAATGTACTCTTCCTTTAAACATAGCCATAAATTCTCTGACAATTTTTTCTTCTTTGTATCATAAATGGTGGTGTGTAGTTGTGAAGCCATTGTCTGGTGGAATAAGCCTATCTCTCTCTTGTCTCCCTGATACTGTAGGATGTGCCTTTCTAACATACTGTGCCAGAGAGTCAGCACTGAAGGCCCAGAGCGCCCTCCATGAACAGAAGACTCTGCCAGGGGTAAGTGCCCCCGATCTGCCCTCTGTCATAGGCAAAAGCCCCTGGGGCAGCCAGCCTGGCATGGGAACCTGCATTAACATAGGAATTATATCCCATTTGCACACACACACGCACACGCTGAGGCACATGGGCACACAGTATACATTCAGACACACACAGAGATGGAAACAGATGGAAAGAGTCACTCATACTTTCTCGGACTCCCTCTCAGCCTCTTTTTCTTGCTCACTCTCGCACACATTCTTTCTTGCTCACTCACACACACACACGCAGACATACTAAAAGAGCGTGAGTGGCCTATCTCACCTTGCAGTGTCTTATTACACTAATCACCCCGGCGGAGATATTTGATAAGTGCTCCTTCATAACAGCCCGCGCCGTCCTTCCCCTGTCCTCTCACAATATGGCTGCCACAGACACTAATTGCCTTGAGGAATCCCACTCTCATTATCACATATAATCAAACAGTAAGTATAAACAATCATTTTTACCATGTATATCACCATCTGGTGTTTTTGTTTTAATTCTCTCGCCACCCCCCCCCAACCCCCCAACCCCCCCTTCGTCTTCTATCGTTTGCCTTTGGCGGGCGGGTAACTTTTTCAATTAAAATAATGGCCTCTTCAAACGACACAGGTAAAACGTACCCAGTAGTGGGCTCTTAAGCACACCCAGGAGGAGACCCTCAATCTGGCATGAGTGTAAGCTCGTGGTGTCTATCTGTACTTGATGTGTGTGAGGGGGATTCGACTGTCACATCAGGGGAATTATTGAGGTGTGATTGAATGATTGAATTACGCCCGCGGGTCCCTTAGAAGGAGAAGCTGCTCTAGCGCCCAGGCTCCTCACTGCCCCCTCCACCCCCCGCTTCCTCTCACCACGTACCAAGACACCCTCCCAGGTTGGGGCTTTAATCAGAGCCTCAGGATATCCATCTAAATCTCCAGGGAGGGAGAGAGGTGCAGAGAGACAGAAGGAGATAGGAGGGCAGAGACAGGAAGTAGGAGAGGAAGAAAGTAGGGATAGGGATTGGTTTGAAAGGGGTAGAGGTGGTTGAGTTGGGGGGCTTTCTATTGTTCCTCACTGTTGGGTTAATCAATTGTTCACACATCACTGAATTTCATAGGTACTTCACTGAATGTTAGGCACACCGGTACACTGCGGCGAAAGACTCCCTGAGAGACTGGGCTCCCTGGTTCGTTACTGCCTCCCGCAGCTTCATAATGAGATGATTGTCATGATGGTGCTGGATAGGTGTTCCTGTCATTATTGCCTTCGTGGAGGGACATTCTTGTTTGTCTTCTATCTTGAAAGAGGTTAATGGCATGTTCTGTGGGCTTTGGGTAAACATTTCCCCTGTACAGCTCACAGCGAGGGGTCAGTCCTGCAATCTCAAGCCGAGCACAGCCTGCATACAGAGGGCTAATAAAGATGTTCGTCTGTCTTTCTGTGTGTGTGTGTGTGTGTGTGTGTGTGTGTATTGATGCATGTATGAGACAGACAGAGAGAGAGAAAGAGAGAGAGAGAGAGAAAACAAGGAGAGTTGGAAGGAGACAGAGAAAGACAAAGACCGAGAGAGGTGACACCTCTGGACAAGCCTCATTGTCATTGTCAAGGCCTGATGGTTTGTGATGCTCTGTCGAATATGCTGCCCTTTCCCTGGCTTCTCCACACAGCGTTGCAGACATAATTGTGCAGTCCGGTTGTGGCTGTGTGACTGTCAGGCATCCTAAATGCAAATTTTGTTCCAATGAGACATCTGGCATTTAAAATAAAATATCATGTCTTTCTCTCACAAGATGGTACATGAAATAAAATTTAAATAAAATGTTGGGTGAACAAAATAATACATACGTTGTAATACCCTGCCTGGAAAATTAATTTGACGCAGGTAAATCACATTTGCAATAGCAGCTGCGCAGTTATGTCATTTGAGGTTAAATGCAAATTAGAGTATGTGTTAGCTTTAAAAGACCTCTGACAGTCATCCGCCTATTTCAGCATGTTTATCCCGTTTCCTATATGTGGTTGAGGTTACATTTGGAGAAAGCCAAACTATGCCTTCAACCCACATTACCAGGAGGAAGTCCATTTATGGCTTCCACACTTAGAACTAAAAGTCAATGTACTTTTCGACAAAGCTCTGGATCACAGAGAATGCTGGATTTCACATTTTCCCAGGTTTACTGTAGCATTTTGCAAAGGTTTCTCCAAATAGAGCCTACAGATGCGGCCGGTACTTGAAAACATAACAACTCCAAAATCAAGAGGATGGAGAAAGGAGCCGTGTGCATGAGAGTCTGATGAACTTTTGTCTCGGTGACCAATTGGCTTTGGTCTATAACAGACAAAGCCAGAGGAATGTGAGCATGGCCTGCCTTATCCTCCTTCTGGCATCTGTCAAAAGGAAAGTAGTTTTCTACTGGGCAGAAAGGATAGGTGACAAGAGCTTCCCAATTCTTGTCCCATGTTTCCAGTTTTGTTGTCCGTCTGCTACATTAGGGTCTGCTGAAGCTCGGTTGGTTGAGAGACAGAGACATCAGACCATGTTAAGTTTAGGGTTACATTTGTAAGTAAGACATTTTTTTTCATTTGGTAAAGATCTTCTCTTCATGAACTGATCCCACATCACGGTTGAAAGGACATGTACATTCTCAGCCACAGAAGTATCTCGGTCAGGGTGCTGTGTTTGTACTTGTGCGTCCTTCATGTAATACTTTTCATTGTTACAGAGCGTATTTGTCTCCCTTTTCCTGCACAGTGCAGATATTTTCATGTGAACACACTGTGTGCATTTCACAGAAGGAGGAGACTATAGGCTTAGTGAGACAGAGACGAGGCAGAGCTATTTTGTGTGTGTGGTCTCAGCAGGAGGCCACGACTCTTACATCATCTCCAGATTGGCTGTGAATCTTACATTTTCCATAGTTCACATTCCTTTATTTACTAAGTGTTTTCACTGTGTGTACCGCATTTGAATTGCCACCAGGGAATCTGGCTCTGTCTGTTGTGGCTGAAGCGAGCTTTGTTTACATTGTCTGATTGATTGCATGTAAAGAGCATAATGAGCTCTCGGTGTCCTGTGCATCCGATCCCGCTGCTACAGTTTGTACAGTAAATGTAATCAGAGATTCAGCCTCTTGCCCTTGGTGAGTGCTGTTGTGTTTACGTGCACATTCAGCATATTCCCCGATGTAGGGCAGCATGGTACTGTATGTGGATAGGCTAGGTCATGCCTGTGAATGATTTCTCCTCGGATCTGATTAATTCCTGGGGCATTTACACACAGACTTGGGCCAAATAAGAGTTCATGAACAGCGCAAGGCAGTTTATGTAGCTGCAGGTAAGTTGTTGATCTCAGAAAAAAGTCCTAATGACCAAATACTTTTCTTTGATTGCATATAAACTTTATGGCAACCATTATATTTTCTTTTTTGTGACACCATCTGGCAATAAAGACAGCAAGAAAAGTATAAATGATATTTGCAATTGCAGCAGCAAAATGTTATTTACAACTGTTTGCCAAATAGCCTCCCAACCTTCAAATGAATCCTGCTCTCTCCTTTCAGGGCCATGCCGCTTTCTCCTCTCAGGCCAATTAGCTCCTGGTGTTCGCGTGTAACAAGCATGCTAATTGGGTGCTACTGAAGCCCAAAAGCCAATTAAAAATATCTAGGAAAAAAGATTCCAGCTTCTCTTTGTCTGTCATCCATTTGTGCTCTCTTCTTCTTCCTGCCCTCCCCCAATTCCTTCTCCTGCCTAATCATATCTCTACCATGTTAACTCCCACACTTCTTTTTCCACACTTTCTCTGAATGTGCTGAGTATGGGGTGGCGCCCCAAACTTCTACCCCCAAACCTCTACGTAAACTTGTCATTTACGTAGAGGTTTCTTCACATTTCTTCGTTTCTGAGTGAGCGTACCAGCAGCACCTAACCTCTGTATTGATGACGAGGCAGCCAAGCGCAACAGTGAAGGAGATAGGAGAGAAAAAAATGTACCAACTCATTCTTTCAAGTGTTTCTCTTCAAATTTGAAAGGGTAAGCTTGAAAGTATAAGCTTCCATCAAAGTGGGTAGCAAAATGTTTGAGTTTTGAGCTTTTTTTTTCTTCTTCTTCCGTGCATGAAAAGTGCAGAAAATTGTTTTCAGTGTGTGTCACACAAAAATGGGTCAGGGGAAGATTGTGCAATACCAGTATTATGTGACACTAAGCACACTGCCATGGACCAATGCATCCGTGTTCTTGACACTCTCTCCCCGCATCGCACCACAGATGCGGCCACCGTAGACCTGCCATATGTCTTTGTCTGTGTCTCAATGCACGCTGAGAATAAGCAACCAGCATTTTTCCGCTTGTCGTTTTTACTCTCTCAAAAATCACACATGCCTTAGACAGGCTGTGAGCATGAATGCATAACCAAAAAAAGTTTAATATGTGTAAATGTTCTCCAACAGTTTGTTGCTTTATTTTAGTGTTCATTAAAGCAGACTTTGGTTCACGGAAAAGTGACTTCTCTACAGTGACATCTCAGGGGAACTTGTGAGGTGGTAAGAGATGAAAGCTCACACATGCATACAAATAAACACAAACACACACACATTCAAATGCATGCCCAGATACGTGACTATTATATGCGATTATTTCCACTTATCTAAAAAATGTGTTAATTGATATGTTCAGTAGTAAGGACATTGTGAGGAGTATTCCAGGTGAGGGGTGTGTGTGTGTGTGTGAGTGTGTGTGTGTGTGTGTGTGTGTGTGTGTGTGTTGCAGCGTCAGGGCATCTTATCAGAGGACATACTGAGCCCCACTCCAGCGGGTCCACTCCTGGACAGACATGCTGCAGTTTAAACTAATTACTCAGGCCACACAGGGCCTTTACCCATTCTTTTAAGGGACAAATTGTGTTCTGTTGCCGATCAATTTGTCCTCTGTGCCAGATTTGTCAACCTCCAGTGCCCCTGAGCGGTGGCCATTATGAAGCAAAAAAAAAAAAAAAGGCCTGGGCACTGGACATGATACCTCTGCAAAGGCTCCCCTTGCTCTCCTCATCATCAATTACGTCTATATCATTTTCTTTCTGCTGCCCGCGTTAGAAAAGAAATTAAAAAGGGCCATTGTTTTTCTAATCCCCCTGGGATGAAAGCATTTACTACGCTGCTGCACCATGCACTGCCATCTTGCCGATTAGGGAGTGAATGGAATCACAATCGAGGGATGCACTCAGCATTGTCTCCTATTATGTGGATGGTGGCCCTGAATATTGTAGAAAAATTAATTTCGTTCCATCTGATGGGATTTTCAACCTTGGAGAGTACGAAATGTTAATCCTGGCAGGCAGGCGGGTGGACATCGTGGAATGCCTGGCTTTTTTACTGGCGAATGTGGACAGGGCACAAACACAGTTGATTGTGAGAGAGCCCTTAACCAGCCCATAAAGATGGCAGGCTGGAGGCGCCGGACAAATGAGCAGGAGAGATAACGCTTTTTTAAAGGCCGCAGGAAAGGAGAGTTTTGGTGTTCAGGGGATGGCAACAACCAGGCCCATTTGTCCTCTTGATCTTGAACATATACTGCAATACAGTATAACAGGCTGGTGCCCAGGTTGTTCAGGTGAAACATTCCCAGCTTCTCAGTTTATTGAAAGATGGATTTATGAACAAAGTTGCAGTCACAAAAAGCGAACAAAAGCGAGTCATGACATTTCCTTCAAAATGAGATCTAAGAATTATAAAAGGGCATTCTACTCTTGAAAACCACAGTAGAAGCAGTGCATCCTTTGTATCATCTGTTCAATTATTTCACTCAATCTGGAAAACAAAAATACGGAGAAACGGGCTGAATGTCTTTTTTTTTTCATTATTACAATGCTTAACCTACTGTAGCCTGTAACTCTGGATATTTCTGGTGTAATAATGCCTATATGATTATGCAGGCTACAGGTCGTCTGTCAACACTGGTGAACCGGATAGTAAAGGTTAATATCTGTCATAAATTCTCCTCAGAAATCATTCAAACGTCCGATAGTATTCCACTTTTTTCTCCCGCAAGGTGCTTTCAGTGCATGTGCGTGGTGGAGGAAAGTCAGAAATCCACAAATCAGAAAAACATATATAACACTTGATTTTTGGTTTTGGTTTTCTTGTTTATTTGATTACCCACTTCAATACACAGTCATTTTCCTTTTTTGATCGTCAGACTGAATTAAGTAATTGAATGAATGAATGATACACTGATTAAAAAGATAGGTCACAGGTTTGTGTTCAAAAACAAGATAATTGAAGTTTTTAAGATGATAGGGAGTAATAAGAATATGAATCCCTGATTGACAAAAGGAGAAAACCTTTAGACAATATGACTGCCTGTATTCTAAAATATTGAAAGATGTACCACAGGTAATGGTTTTGCAAAGATGAGCGTCAGCCTCACTGGATGGGTTTTGTTTTAATATGTGTTGAAAGCTTGTAAGCTGAGCAGTTCTTTCACACCCTTCCTCCACGTCGACACATTCACTATCTTTCCCTAGCTGACAGGTGGAGTCGGACTCCGCCGTGCATGCTCTCCTGTGCTAATTTATCCACTTCTTTAGCTGTAATGAGGCAGAACTGGTAAATGTGGGGACAGCATTGTTAACATTGCTGCTTCACTGGGGAAGAGGAGAGGGCTGACAAATAGTATAGAGGGATGGAAATGAGGCCTGGGTGCTGTCATACCTCCAAGAATGATGCTTTTAGTCTTTTACTCGAGCTGGATCGCTGTCTCTTAGTTAGCCTGCACGCCGGAGTCTGACATTTCCTAAACCAATTAAACATCAAAGTTTCTGTTGCATCAAGATCAGGCTGCTTGGCAGTAACAACTGGAAAGAAAAATCAAAAACAAATCAAAAATGAATATTTGAGGATGGATTTTTACCTCAAAATCATCAAAAATGCTGTGGATTGTGGCTAATTAACTTCCTATCGCATTCAATTTGAGAAGATCAAGTTGTAAATCTACCTTTAAAGTTGTGTGATATTCAAAGGAATATATATTTTTCAGGCAATGTAATGTCTCAGTAGAAACAGGTAACACCCCACAATGAGTTGGAGACAGAAAAATTGTTTTACTAAGACAGCTGCGTTGAGTCCTTACTTTTCTTTCCTATCCCTCTGCTAGTTTTTTTTCTTCTTTCCTTTCCTCTCCTCCCTGTCAGGTAAGTTAGTAGCCCTTCATTGCAATTCACAACTCATTCTGGCAATCACTGAAGACATCCAGGAAATCTGCACGTAATTGTTCAAAGACAAAACAAGGGGTAAAGAAAACATGATGTTGCTGAGTTCAGCAAATCACTCTGGCAGCCCGAGTTATCAAGCTCTGCAGTTAATCACGCGTGGACAAGTGCAAACCTCATGCTGATTTTAAAAAGATCTCCACACATGGTGACACACACACACACACCCACACACACAGAGGACCTTGGAGGCATCGCTTAGGACTTGTGAATAATATGTGATTGGACGTCTTACATTTTTGGGAGGGGACAGAGAAAGAGGGGAAGGGGTGAAAGAGAGAGAACAAGGAAAAGAGAGCAAAAGATGATGAGTCATCATGAGAGAGAAGAAAGAGAGAGAGAGAGAGAGCGAGAGAGAGAGAGAGAGAGAGAGAGAGAGAGAGAAAGCACGGGACGAGATGCATTCTTGCATAATTAACACCCGAGCATCACCAGGACAAACTCCTCCATCAGCGTGTCCAAAGGATTAACTACGCCACGCTCCTCTTATCTCCCCCATTTCATTTAAAGAAGAAAATGACCTTGCGCTTGTTTACATGCTGATTAAAGACAGGAGGGAGCGAAGGAGACAGCGAGAAAGTCAAACTGTAATCAGAAGAGTTCGTTAAGTGAAGTATTTTTGGTGGTGCGTCCTCAGCAGATACGGCGAGCAGCAGCCAGGCTGTGTGACAGCAGCAACGCAAAAACAACCACCTGATGTAGCAGCTAACGAGCAATGAGTGGGCTGGGACAGAAAGAGTGTGCGCGTGCATGTTTGTTTGTGAAGGTGGTGTGTGATAAAAAGTATAAGTTTGGTGTGTGGGTGGTTCCATTAGTTAGTCTGCCTGTTTTATTGCACTGGGGATACCTGCTGTTTCTGGTCTCCTATGAGTCAGTCTATACTATCTGTGCGTGTGTGCCATGTGTGTATGTGTATGTAATGTGCATGTGAGTGCTCTTGTATTTCCTTCCTTGTAAGAACCAGTCTGACTTTTAGACCTTTGAAGTAAGGGCATTTGTGCAGAGTCATTTTGGCTTCTTCAAGAAGACAGTTTAGGGTTCTTCTTTGCTTTGGGATTAAGGGAGCAATGTTCAATATTTTTACATATCTGTCTGTATTTGTAAGAAGTGCAATTTATTGTTAAAATCACCATAAAAGAGCTGAAATTATGATTAAGACTCACAAGTCTCTCTACCATAAGCCAGTGGTATAGTGTTTCTCAACATGAAGGCCACAGTTCTTGTAATCCCTCCCATTTTTTTCCTTTAAAGGTTAGCTAGTTAGTTTGTTTTATTATTCAGCACTGGGATAGCTGCACCTATTTGGGCCATAAAACCGTTTGTGCAGTAAAGCAATACAACCCACAACATCTGCCGGTGAGACAGCATAGGGGCATTAGATAGTGTCAGTATTTTTGGCAATGATCAATCATTAATGATTAATTGATGTTGAAAACTTCAACGTAGCGGCATTCAAATGACAATTTGGTGGGATAAAAGGTTATGTTAGGTGTAGGACTTCAGTTTATAGTTTAGTTCAGGCTTACTTTTAAACAGGCCATAGAAAGATTCATGGTTATTGTAGGGTAATCAGTGGTAAACACTGAACAGGTTTTGTTTGCTGTAATCATTCCCCCTGTTCATACTGGCCTTAAAAAGAGCCTTTTCTAAGTGCAAGTGGGTATCTCCCAAAGTTACACTCTTTTTAGTATGAAATTCCCTCTTTGTTTTTTAGTATTCCTCCACCACAGCTCAGCAAAGTAGAACTGCAAAGGGGGAATTTTGTACTAAAAAGACTATAACTTTGGAAGATACACACTTTATTTGATTAACCATGACTTCTGAAGTCTCATATTAGCTTCAGCTGAACTTTTGGATGTGTTTTTGCTCAGAATGAGGATTTTCTCTCCCATCTCTTTCTTTCTTTCTTTCTTTCTTTCTCATTGCTTAGTCCTTATGACTATCATGTCCCCTCCTTTCCTCATGTCACCACAATATTGGTTCTTCATCCTCTGCAGGCTCTGATTCATAGACACTGACTCACACAAACAGGAAAATAAAGTTCTCAGGGTAAGGAGGAAAAACAAGTGAAATAGCATTATGAACAAATGCCGAATAGGGATCCCTCTTCTAGTTTTTATCCCTCTCTTACACTAGGTTTGTCCTACATTCCTAACAGGCACACTGGACATCTACTGGGGACTATTTGAATTACAACATTTGCTTGATAGAAGTATTGCATCAACCTTACTTTATTCTTTTATCATTTCATGCCTGGGTTCCTTATTGACAAAATCAAAGAGTTGTTGTTATTAATATGCTGTGCTACACACAATGTGTGGGCATGATATTTCCTTGATGGCCATCCAGAGTCAGCAAAAGGTTTGGGAACATTGTCATTCAAGAGAAAAAAAAACGTATTAAACTTAAACCCATATTTACAAGGCAAAGTAATTGAACTAAACAAGAAATTGCAGTGAATTAGCAAATTACTGTCATTATTCAGTGGTTTCAGTATTTGTGATCAATACATTTCATCATTCTAAATGAAAAAAAACTGTAAACATAATAAACAGAAAACTTATCTGCAAGTATGCTTTGAGTTAATATTACATGTAAAAAATCATGTCTTGAGATATACAGTATATTAATATATTGCAACTTTAAAGGCCAATAAAAACATAGATTCTGAATTGAACCCGATATAAAATCAGTTTATTCACAGGCTTAATTTCCATGTCTTATTCACTTAGTAATGTAAAGTAGTTTTGAGTGTGATTGTAACTGTAAATAATAGCCACTCATGTAACATTTATAGCCAGGTAGATAGTGAGATAGAAGGAAATTGAGAGGTGTTACAGAGGAGTGAAAGGTGAAATGAGGGTGCACAGGCCCCCACTAGTTTCTGTTCAGTCAGGCCCGCCACTGCAGAGGAAAGCTCTGGCAGCGAGGTGTCAGAAATAGCACAGAGGCTAACACCTCACCTCTTGCTTATTAATGCATCGCTCTCATAGCCGCCTCCCTATCACACACACACACACACACACACACACACCACAGTCCCACAAACAATGCAACACACACCAACAAACTTCGCACAGCTCAGTCACTTGTACACAAGGCTGGGGAGCACACATCTCAACCAAACACACTCACACACCTGTGCAGGGACACACACACACATATACACACACACTACATTGTCAGATCAATATTGCATTACTGCAGTATGTTCTCTTCTGAGAGGTTACAGTGATAGGTGAGGGGTGTGGGTAAAAACCTTCTCTTCTGTCTGTACAGTGGCCAGGCACATGGGGCAGATCTGAGGAGACTTCACAGCTCTGACAGCCAGTTTCACCTCCTGGCTTCATCGCTGTCACTCCCCTGTCTCACCAAGGCTCTACCTCAGGCCTATGATCATCTATACAGCATGTGTAGGGTGTGTAGAGTGTGTGTGTGTGTGTGTGTGTGTGTGTGTGTGTGTGTGTGTGCTTGTGTGCTGGAATGTGAGCGATATTCTTTTTAGGCTATATTCTCCACTATACTCCAGTTTCAACATGTCCTATGAAAACTACAGGTGTCTCCTATGAAAACAGAAAGCCCTATTTGTTTTCATTAGATGACTATGAATTTGTATTTTGTTCTAATATTTATTTTAATTTAAAATAAAAACTACCACAAAATGTAATTTTTTAATCTGTACAAATGAGTAAAAATGTCCTGAGATCATGTTGATATGTGCACACCGTTGAACTTGTATGCATGTGTGTGAGTATATATTTATGCATGCCCGTCTAGGTTTGTGTGTGTGTGTGTGGACCAGAGGGAGTGGAGTCCTTGGTGCCGACTGAAGCTCCAGCTTTTCCATTTAAACTGTATCATTAAAACAGGCAGAGAGGCGAGGGAGACGGCCCCTCCACACCTCATAAAGTGTGAGTGCCATGCCAGGCGAAGTGCCACGCACCGCTGCGTTTACGGCGAGCCAAACGCACTTTTTTCACACCTTGTCCTCTCTCTCCTCTCTCTTTCCCTCAAATCGCTTTCATGACTATCTGTTTATATGATATTACTCACTCTCTGCTTTCCTACTTTTCTGGTTTGCCCCTGCTAAGTATTGACCGGTGTTTCAACTGCCCCCTTTAGATCCCTCTCTCTCTTTTTTTTTCTGTCAAATTTCTCCAACAAGGAGTTGGAGCGTAACATTGAAAGGGTATAACCAATGGAAAAGCACCACTTAGGGAGCCCATTTGATGCATACTGTAGGGCAGAGTTGATTCAAGGGTGTGGATTGAGTCAAGCCTCATTTCGTATCCTCCCCAATTAGTCATCCAGCTTGTGCCCTCTATAACCCCCTTTTCTCGAGAAGCACTGGGCCAGACAGGCTCTCGTTTCACACTAAACTATGGATGAGTTAATTTTTTTTTTTTCATCCTCTCAATCCCAGAGCTTTTCCTGCAAGAAGATAGAGCCATTTCTTCTTTTTCTTTACTCTCTCTCCCCTCCCTCCCTTTCCTCCTGCTTCTCACCTTTTCTGTGATAAGTCGAGGCAGACCCCCCCTCCCCTAACCCCTCCATCTCCTTTTCCACCTCCTCCTTCACTCCCTTGCACCTCTCCAACTTTTCTACCCGTCCGCCCATTTTCCCTCCACCATAAATCTCCACCCAAATCCTACTTAAACCCGCACCAGCAGCTGTCCTTAAAACTCCATTATCTACAATTACTTCAGCATTAGGGAGCCAGAGCACACCTGCCCCCACATAAAAGTGCCCTCGCCTAAAAATATTAAACCTGCCCAAAAGGGATTTGTGCTATTTTATTTTTTTCTCCCTTTGTTGTACCTGTGGTGCGGCTGCCCTCGTGGCGAGGCTTGTGAACCAAAAATGCCGGCAGTCTGGATTAGTGCTCCTGATTAGTGAGTGGGTGTGTGAATGTGGGCTGTGTGCACAGTATGTAGATGGATGGGTTTCCCAGTGTGATCACAGGTGGGAGGTTACTGGCCCTACCTGATTGTAGGAGAGTGCCGATGGGCTGGAATGTATTACATAGGGTTCCTTCAGGGATTTCTTTTTGTGGGAGTCCACATTGTACAGTATCAACCCAATAACGACACCTATCCATATACTATTTATACAGGCTTTTTCCTTGGGCGAGGTGTTGGAGCCTCTTTCTGTGCATGCTTTGTGTGAAATGAGTGTTAGCCAGGGAAATTTTAATAATAATTGTATTACAGTAAAAAGTTAAATATTCTGATAATACGGTTAGGTACAGAAAAAAAACTTTCATTACATAAAAAAATGCATTAAAGCATTAAACCACACACTCTCACCACGCACGACAAAATTAACCCGTGTCCCCTCATCAAAATATTTAATACATCAGTAAAATGTATTCTTAATTCATCTAGTTTTCTCATTAAACTCAGGATTGAGGGGTCATTACTGTGAAACATGATAATAGTAGCATTATAGGTTGCTATGTTGCATCAGCCCAGGCAAGTATTTAATTTTGTCTTGGTTATATTTATTTTTAAGGAGCAAACTTATTTTCACTAGTGGTCCTGCAATAAATGTGATACTGTAAATGGTGATTGCAAAAGAGCTTCTGTTTGCTGCAATGCTTACTGAATTACTGCTGCACTTTGGCTCTATTCCCCTGAGGAAAATTCTAATCAAAATCAAATTTCACCCTTGTTTTTGCTATGAGCAGGTTACAAGAACTGATCTGGTAATTAGCGGGTAAGGATGCAGAGTTTAGTGCTCCAACATGCTAATCAGGTTCTGCCAAAGGAAGAAGTGTTTGTGGTCATTGTACAAGACAGATGACAGAGGAACAAGTCAATATAGGGCAAACTTGCACAAAAGATGACAGCGTTGACGGTTCTAATAATGTTTGCTAAGTTTACATGTGTGCTTGCATGTGTGTGTACGATGTGTGAAAGATGCTGCAGGCTAGGGGGATGCGTGGTGCGAGTGTTGGTAATGGACATGTAGTGAGGCTGGTTGACGGGGGGCAAGGGGAGGAGGGCGGTCGAGCGGACTCAGCTGTAGGTAGCCTGATCTGCTCTGATTGACAGAGATGGCAGATAAGGTGCTTGCGGAGAAGGGAATGTGAGCAGAGCTGCAGGCAAAGATAAGGGCCAAGATTAGCACCCCGCCACGTCACACACAGAGAGACAGAGGGGCAGAGAGGCAGAGTCCAGCGGAGAGTGAAAGATTGAGATGTTGGTATTGGCTACAGTGAATACAATGGGCAACCAAGAGAAAAGACTGAGTTTATTGTATGTATGTGTCTGAATGAAGACTGTGTGTGTGTGTGTGTGTGTGTGTGTGTGTGTGTGTGTGCGATTGTTTATCAGACCGTGTCCCAGGTAGCATGCACACACCCTGTTGAGTGGAGGCAGCCCAGTTGGGGGGGGCCTCAAGGAGGAGGGCAACTAATCAGCTCATAATCCAAGCTGCTGCCGTTTCCAGGGCAACACTGCTGTACATTCATGCGTGGCAAACAGATACACTCTCTCCCTTACTTCTGTCTGTCTCTTTATGTTTCTTTCCCACCTCGCCTGTTTCTCTTTCTTTCCTCCTTGGCCATTTCCTGTCAACACTGCCCCATTTTCACCGCTAATTGCTCCCTTTCCCTCTCTTTCTTAATGTCTCTTTCTCACTATTTTCTTTCTCCTTTACTCTCTCCTGTAAACACAGACCCCCATCTTGCCCTCTCACCTTTCTCCCCTTCCCAAGTTTCTCCCCTTCCTCTCCCTTACCCATCAAAACAGACCCGTACATCTCTCTCTCTCCTGCTAATTTTCTTTCTCCATTTATATAATCCTGCGCTTTATATTTTCTCTTCCTGTCTTCCTTCATTTTCTGCCCTCCTCCCATTCCCCTCCCTGTAAACCCACAGCCCATCTTCCCCCTGCTTTGCTTCTGCCTTCCACTTTTTAATTTCCTTTTTCTCCCCCTCATTTCCTCTCTCTTTTTTATTTTCTCTCTCCCTCCCCCTTTCCTGTAAACACTCTTGTCTTCACCCCTCCTCCCTCCCCTCATGCCAGGGGGTCCAAGGTTGGTGTATTTGTGCAGTGATGTTGGAGGCCTTGATGATCACTCTCTAGGAGATGATTATGTGGTCAGGGCCCTGCAGCCTCCTCTCCTGCCCCGCACTGCTGGAGCTCTGCTCTGCTTCTGTGTGTCTCAGTGTGTGTATGTGCATGTGCACGGAGGAACACACTATGAGGATATAAGATAATTTGCTTGTTTGTATCTGTGTGTGGACATTAGGTCTTCCTCTCATTAATCCATTAATATAGGCTGCTAATAAGCATGTAAAGACTATTGTATTACTTGCCATGAAAAAAAAAATTCCTGCAGACCAAATCTTTAAAGAACGCGTGCATATTTTATGTATTAAACACGTTTCATTTCATAGTTTGAGCATTTAAATATTTATGAACGGTGCTCATTTTGTTCATAATTTTCTGAATAGGCTTTTGCTATGATGAACAAATCCCAGTCGTCTGTGTGCCGCTGTGTGTGTGTGTGTGTGTGTGTGTGTGTGTGTGTGTGTGTGTGTGCAGCCTCCCTCTTTGTCTAAGTCTGTCGGCCACATGTCTTCCCCCCGCCGTCTGTCTGCAAAGAAGCTGAGCGCTCCTCTGGAGCAGTGATGTAAATAACGCATAACTGTAAATAAACAATACACATCTATAGCACTCGCTAGCTTTGTTTGCTCCCTTACTGCTACCTCTTTCTCCATCCCGTTTTCTCCTTCTTTTGACCTCTGTCTGTTTTTCTCCCTCTCCTCTTCAGTCTCCCTTCAAACTGCCGAGCCCCACCCCGAAAGCAAACACAGATGCCCGCAGCCCCTGGCATTTTGACTAGCTGCTATATTTTTTACCAGACTGGGCTGTCTGATTACTCTGGTGTAAATGCGAAAGAACTGTCGGTCATGGTGTTCCAGCCACCCAAATCACCCTCTATCTCTCTCACTCACTGCTGGAGCAATGGCCTGACTGCACTCATTGCTTTCACCTAGGAGCACAAGCAGAGGTTGGGCTGCGCCTCCATGCCACAGAGACAATCGATTGCTTTCATAAAATAAAATGGTGGACATGAAAGGAGCTTGATAAATGACAGGCTATTTGGCCCTAATTGCAACCCTTTAAAATGTCTTGGTGATGATTTGAGCAAGCTTCGACTGAAGTTACTGAGATCAAAGTGAAGAGAGAAAGATTAAAACGCACTGACTGGCTGCGTCTTAACTGCATGTCTCCGACTCGTGACCCCACATGGCCTCCAGCTCAGAGGAACGGCCGATATTCTGCACCTTACAGCCAAATAAATCAAAGTCTCCACAGAAAGCTGTCTTATCATGAGTTACGCCAGATCCTGGATCCTGTTGCAGTTAATCATCATCCCTCAACCTCAGTCTCATTATGGCTTACTAGCTCTGAATAAACACAGAAGGATGGTAGTCGAAGAAAAAGTGAGAGTCGGGTTTTGGAAACTCATAAGCAGCACACACACATTTACTGATGACAGACATGTAACTGTCAAACATATGAGCTACAAACACACACAAGCCAAGAGAGCAAATATTAATAAAGACAGATGACAGTCAAACAAAAGGGGTATCACTGGTAGAGTGAAGCAGGGGGTAGCAAGGGGTGAGGAGGTGTGTGTGTATGTGTGTGTGTGTGTGTGTGTGTGTGTGTGTGGAGGGGTGATAGAGATAAATGGGGCTAGATCAGAAGGAGCCATTAGGACGATGGAGGGGAGCAAAGAGGGGGGAGAGAAGAGGAGAGCGGGGTGCCGGTGCTGGTCTGCTCGGCATCCCCTGAGCCGACTCGGAGACGATGTTTAATCAGGCCTGTGAACCTACGAGACTGAGGTCACCCCGGCACACTCATTAGACCTGATGGGAGCACTGTACCACGACAGATGAGTGCAATCTTTACTCCGTTCATCCATCTCTCAAAACACACACATATAATCACCTCACACCCCCTCCCACCCCTCTCCTCTCTTGCCCCAAATGCCTCATCTCTACGCCCTATTATTTGTGTGTGTGCATGTGCACTCAGGGACACAAATATACACATACTTACACATCACACACACTCACACACTTTGGCTTAGCCTCTTCTTTGTGGCTTTGGCTGATACACTGTATATAGGAGTTGGGCGAGAGCCAGGGATCTCCAGGAAAGATGAGCCTCACAATTGATAAAGTGGACAAAAGGAAATGACTCTGTAATGGATGGCAGAAGGCCTGTAGGAACAAATAAATACAAGGCTCCGAATGCACCACCGGATTAATAGCAGTCAGTTGTCCAGAAGCTTCATTTGCTACAGCTCCCCCTTAAATACATTCATAAAAACTAAACGCAATGTTTAATCAATATGGTCTGCCACCTGGAAATGACGGTTATTCTTCGGACCAAACAGGTTGGAGTCGGGGGAGTTGATAAGGGTTAGACAGGGATTTCTGCGGAAGCTAAGCACACAGTCCCGCATGCTTCCCCCACCTACAGTAAGGAGCAGAGATTTATTACCATGCAAATGACAACCCACAGCACATGCCAAGGAGTCAATTACATGCCAACCTATCAGAGGAGTTACATGACAAAATAGATTTGGCATTGGCAGATTAGGATGGAATCAGGGGGAAGAAGAGTAGGTGAGAGAAAAATAGAGAGAGAGAAAGGTGTTTGCATTGGTGCTGCGTCAATTGAGAATATTCCAGTAATGGTCACAAACATTTACAGCTTGTCTGGACACACACACACACACACACAGCCACACAAAAACAAACATCAGACAGGTTAGCCTGCAGTATTGTTATTGCAGCCAGTATTACAAAGAAAGACAATAAGTATATTGTCTGTGTTTTATTGCCTCTGTTGCTTCTCCCTCACTTCGCCAGCCCACCAGTTGGAAATATCCAAATTGTTTATATTACAGCACTTCTTTTGCTGAACGCTGGTTATTGAAACTGGCAAGGATGAGAACTGTCAATATAATGAGACAATATTCACACCCTGTGCACTCAGTATACAATACAGAGAAAACAGGGTTGCATAGACATCCCAGAGCAAACAAGAATTTCATTGCCATTGTGCAAAAGGAACCTTACCTCTGCAAAAGAAAAGAGGGAATAAAGCATACTTTATATTTCTCTTACGGGAAGAGCAGAGAATGTGCTATAAATCCTGATTGTGACAGCCATGTAAATATTTATGTTCGCAAGCCAGACTGAGACTAACAGCAGAGGACATTGTGACTGGGGAACTGGGAATGTAGCCCTACCCTGCTCAGCACGTTAACTCAATATTCATCTTCCTCCCTCGCTCTAGTTCTCCCAGTATCATCCCTGCTGCAGACCACACATGTATATTCATTACTGACCTCTGACTGTCTCAACCGTGGATGCGGCTCCATGAAAGGCTTTTGCGTGTCGCAAAAATGAGAGGTAATGAATGCAGATGCAAGTGCGAGCTGTCTGGGGCGGCCATTTGTATCTTTGTTTGCTTCACTGTTGTTCTGCCAGCTTTCTTTAGGGCATGTGACTTGCGCTGCGGGTGGACGAAGGAGGGGGTGACAACATGGGAAAGGACATGACTAGGTAGGCTGCTGGGGATGCTGGGGGGGGGGATTTTCCAGTGTATACTATGGGGTGGCGTGTGGGTGATGTGTCTCGGGCTAGAGAGAGGGTGGCAGTAAGCCACTTTTTTCCTCATTTTTGTTTCAGAGCGTACAGATTGGTAGGCTTGAGGATAACATAGAAGATATGTGAGGATTAAAACAGATGATTTACAAGCAGTTGTAATAGTGTTGATGTGAGTCGAGAAAGACATTTGGAAGGCTTTTAATGTGCAATATCTGTTCCATATATATGTATATTTACTATATGTGAAGGGATGGGTATTGTTTGAAACGTTTTGATAATAGTGCCAATACAATACCTGAGCTTTGGTGCCAATACCAATACTTTTTTGACACCTTGCATTGGGGAATATAAAGATGTTTTTTTAGCCTTCTGAGCCTTCTAACGATGGAAATGTTGGTCCATCAGATTTGGTCCAGTCTGGAAAATCTCAATAATTGTTAGATGGATTGCCGTGAAATTATGTACAGACAATCATGATCCCCAGATAATGAATCCTACTGACTTTAGTGAGTTTTCCTCTAGTGCCACCAGCAGATTTAGTAAAATGTCTTCACAACAATATGGTACACACATTCATGTTCTCCTCAGGATGAATCCTCTTTGGTGATCCCTTTACTTTTTTCAAGTGGCATCAGAATAAACTACTTTGGTTTATGACCATATACCTAATTAAATCAAATAGCCTAATGAAAGAAAAAGACTATAAGACTAGCAATCTGAAGAAGCAATGCCAACTTTTGGTTTGGGGCACTTTGACACACTTTGGTTGGTACACAAAAAGTATTAAAGTTTGATACCCAGCCCGGTATGTGTGTGTCCCTGTGTGTCTTTGTGTCTTTGTGTGAGCATTAGTTCTTCATTACCAAGCCAGGAATTTTGAAAACAATCTCATATGTATAGTTAGTGATGTCAGGATGTGTTTGTATGAGTGTGTGTATGTGTGTGAACATGTGTTTGTGTGTTTGGGAGATGAGGGGACTGCTCTAGCCGCTGGGAGACAGGGGGTCTAACGAGGATGTATGGCTGTTTCAGCATCCATCTGCAGACATTTTTCTACCGTCATTCACTCCTTCTGTCTCCCCACAACACGCCTCATCCCACCTCTCCACACACGCACACACACACACACTCCAACAACAACCCTCCTTGTGCCATTACGTCCACTATTACAGCATTCTCCCAGAGCTGACAAATCAGAGGCGTGCTTGGAATCCAGAGCTGCAGTGGCCCAAGCCTCGTCTTAGCCCCTGTAATGGAGGTAAAACCTTTATCAGTCTTCTAAGCTGCCCGGGTCCTATCTCTGCCTTAACTCAGGGTTATTTAGATCCACTTTGGCTTCAGATATTCAAGCATAGGAATGGTCTTATTATCATCTCCTTTCTTTTTGCAGCTGATCAATTAGCTGATTCGTTTTCATTTAAGAAGGGGAAATGTATGTAATGTTTGAGCTCAGTCCTTAGTTATAGGTCTCAGTGCATATACTAATAGTAAGTGATATGAGGGTAAGACACATACTGTCAAAAACACTAAAAGGTATCTTATTTGAGAGTTTTTAAACTAAATTTTATGGACAATTGTAACATAAGACACAGACAATCCTGTTCACTTTGTGCTTTGGAGTGGAATTATATTTTGCCTCAAAATAGGTCATCCTTATTTTTGGAGTGTCTGGGTCTGGGTCTGTCGTTCAATACAGCATTTAATTTGGCTCTGTTCAGTACTGTAGGTGTGACATTTTTCAACTGATGTATTTCTTAAAAGGAAAAATAAAATCAGTGATTGACAGGCTATTTATGATCAAATGATTGTAATCCCCATACATGCAGTCTATTACTTTCAGAGCTTGTGTGTATGAGTGGCATATACAGTCTGCATGTAATGTTCAGTTTGCAGTTTTGTGACGCTAACACTTGTTGGATTAGTCCTGAATTGGAACAGCTGTACAATAACACTTCCTCAATGTGCAGCAGGTTTTTTTACACTGTGCCAAAATTATTTGGATGGAACCAGATCTTTAAACCATTTTCAAATCCACACGCTCATGCAGATTTAAAAGAAAAAAACAAAACAAAACATTTTTTTTCACACATCTGTGAATATAGCTTTGTACCTAGTGCCATTTTTAAGATAGGCAGGAACAACACTTGGCAGTTGATCCTGTTCTCTCATTTTACCCACAGAGTTAAATAGGAAAATTAGAGCTGAGTACAAACTGTTTAAGTCAGTCATGCCGGTGTTTGAGCAGGTTCCTGGTGTGTTAAGGCATGTTTGACAGCTCAGACACTTATTGATTTGCACTCATGTAGTTAACTGTTTAGTTGTTTCCAACGCAGCATGGACTGATTTCAAAAAGTGAAACAAGAGCTTGAGTCTCATAACATATTTACATGAAATTTATTTTTTAGTGTGAAAGTTAAGTGAAGCTCATTTCCTAATTTAGGTTTTCTTCAGGATAAGCTTCATATCCCCATCCCAAATAGCTCTGAAAATATGAATTGAGATAATACTTGTCTATCTCAACATAATTACAATAAGCATTAAGTGCATATGTTTGATTTTAAATATAATGAATAAATGCAATGGATTCAGAAGGACACACACTAGTTATTGGGATGTAGCTGATTGATTACATATTAGATTAATTTTAATCTCAAAGTATCACCAGGCCTATTTTTCAAAGTACATACAGAAACTCAGTGAACAAAAACAATATGGTTTCACAAAGTACAGTGCATTGATGTACACTATACCCCAGAGAATACACAACATTGCACATATACAATGGATACTTTTTTTGAAGGTATTTTTAACAACCCGAATGGCACTTGGAAATAGAGAGGATTATATGAAAGGTCTGTAGTTGTTTACCTGTTCATTTGATATAGCTGAAAATATCATCAAATTAAATTTCACAGTCTGCGCTTAAACCTCAACTAATCCAAATATTGAGCTGAGGAGCACATTTTAATTAAAACACTGGGATCACAGTACAGAACTAGTCTGATTCAGGTGAAAGGTAAAAATCACACTGAAAGACGTCGACATCCACATCAGACGGTGTCCTCTAAATCAATAGACAGCAAGCCAAACTGATTTGAATCTAACTGTGCAAACACAATCGGTCTCTTTTGCTGTTTGGGGAGAGGAGCGGTCCTCACTAAGTTCCGCTCCTCTCATTACTCATAATAATGCAAGTTAGCATATTTTATCAGCCAAAACAATGCAATCCGATTAAAAACAAATTATGACAGCAGTGTTTGTTTGGAGGACTAAGACATTAGGCCAACTTATTCAGCTCAATTACTGTATGACTTGTCTGGCTTAATGAATGAAATTGTCAGAGACCAAAACTGTCGGCATTAGAGATGAATAACTCACATGGGATTCATTTGTCATTTTGAGTTTCTTTAACATGCAGTGATCTTCTTGTTTAACTAAAACTCAGCATGCACTATTACATTTACAAAGAGTTTTTATTCTAAATATAAAACTTTTAAAAATATGCAAAATGCAGAGATGTCACATGAAAAAGTAATCTGTGATCTGCCTATATATCTATTTTCACACCCTGGACTGTTTTAGTGTAACAATTTGGCCCCACTGCAGTAGTAATAGTGCATTTGTACCCAACTGCACCTCTTCGCCTCTTAGCTAGGTGATATCATTGTCACCAAAGCGCCCTGGGCGCTAAAGTGTGACGGGTCAGCATGTTGCATCGAACTCTTCTTGCTTTCACAACTCTACTGTCTTTTCCTCTTTTCTCCTATCCCATGTAGACATCTAATCCACCTTTCTCTGCATGTCAGCTTGTTTCTCTTCTCTTCTCTTCTCTTCTCTTCTCTTCTCTTCTCTTCTCTTCTCTTCTCTTCTCTAGCAAGCAAGCAACCTCCTTCTTTAATAGTGGAGAAAGACAGACAGGGGAATAATAGCACCTTTTTGGTCTTTGGGCTAATGTCAGCATGGAGAAGCAGCACGCCTTGCCTGATATTACAGTTTTCACTTGGTATCCCCTTGCCTTTTATCTCCCCTCCTTCTCATCCTCCAGACAGTTTAGATTCATTTCTCCCTGATGGCTCCATCTGAACCTTGTTGGGTACTGAGGTCTTTCACAGATGGCAGGTTGAATCAAACAATATCAGAATGCTAGTGAAACACCCCGGACGATAATGTAATATTTGTCACGCACAGTTCATGCATTCCCACAAATATATTCCTGCACTGCACATAGACACACACACACACACGTACCCTCAAGCCCCTAAGCTTCTTGCGCCCCTGATGGGAGACAGTGCCTTGCTGGTAGTGGTGATAAAGCATTTCCAGGCTGTTCTGCCCAGCCCTAACCTCCTGCCTGTGTCTCTTCCTGCTCCACAAACCCAAGCCCCTGTCGGTTAAACCTATCGATCCCCACAGCCACACAGCTACACCCAAGACAAAGCCTCTCTCTTCCCTGCTCCCCCTCTCCCTGAGTCAGAGACAAAGCTGATTTTTCTGCCATGTTTATTCCTTCTGGTGTGTCAGCAGTGTAGATCTGAAAGATTTCTGCTCTGTTGTCAGCATGTGAGTGTGTGTGTCTTGTGTGTGGATCATCAGCCTAGGTATGACACAATTTTTTTCCTGAGTGCGTATGTTTGCTCACGTACATGTGCATATGAAACATGTGCATCAGTTTATGATGGAAGGCCAGGGCCACGTCTATGCCCTCAAAGTCGGATTGCAATTAAAAGGCGGGGGAATGACTGTGTTAAAATGGCACTTAAGGAGCTGGGAGCTCAGCTGGCTAGACCCATTTCTGTTAGAGTGGCCGCTGACGACTCCCAATTCTCTCAACCAATTATCTGAGCACTCATCTATGCACAGCGGGGCCACTCCCCTCCCTTGACCAATCAGAAACCCAAGTGCCTGAGGTTAGTCACTATGGCAAATTAGTCCAGCATCTCAATACAAAGTCAAAGGCAGTCTGGTAAAGAGGCTGAACTTTGTTGTAGCTAGAACTGGAAATATGTCTACTACAAGACTTACAGAGTAAAACTTGGACTAGAGTATGAACAAGAATTAGAACTAGAACTACAAGTATATTACTACAAGAACTAAACATATTGCTACTTCAAGAGCTAGAAATATTTACTACAACTGGAACTCAAAATAAATATTACTAGAACTAAAACTAGGGCTGTGTCCAAAATCATTCACTACTCACTACATAGTCCCCTATATAGTGAGTTCACCATTTTGTAGTGCTGTCCGAATGTATAATGAGAATTATTATACCCTATATAGTGGACTCAAAGTAACCCACGATGCATCGTGAAAAGTAGTGTACAACCGATAATCACTCACCAAGCACTATATACCATCATGCATTGCGCTGAAAGAAAAATATCAGACGGACGAGAAGAGAGAAAGCAGCGCAAAGATGTTTTCTCATGTTGCTGATATGCTCACTATATAGTCCTCCACGTACAACTCCCTAGATAGTGAGTAGGGATTAGTGAATGAGTGAATGATTTTGGACACAGCCAATAAGTAGAAATAGTTCAAGAGGTAGAACTGGAAATGAAACTAGAACTACAACTAGAGCTGGAACTAGAACTTAAAATGTAACTAGAGCTAAACTTGATCTGGAAAAAGCTAGAAGAGCTAGAAACATCTAGATTTAGAACTAAAACTACAACTTGAACTACAATTGGAGCTAAAACTAAATGGAAATATAAATAAAATAAGAGCTAGAAATATACCTGGAAATATAATTATTACGAGAACTAAAAATAAAACTACAACTTAAACTAGAACTAGAATACGAACTGGAACTCAAACCAGAAATGGAAATATAATTACTACAAGAGCTAGAAACATTACTGTAACAATAACTAGAACTGAAACTACAAATTAGGACTAAACTGAAATATAAATAAAATAAAAGCTAGAAATAGAACTACTACTACATATAGAAATAGAGCTAGAAGTACTAGAACTACAACTAGAACCACTTGTACTGGAACTAGTGAACTGGAAATATACCTGAACCAGAAATCTAAGTAGAACTACTATTAGAACAAAACTTGAACTGGAACTAGATTCTAGGCAAATTACAATAAAACGTTGCCTCCTTTTTTCAGTTAAATGCCACAAATTTAGTGTTTCACCCAAACTAAAAACAGAAGCTCACCCAAACTAAAAACATAGAAAAGAAAGTGGAAACGGATTGTGTGTATTGTTTAAATAGTTGGTTTATGAGCATTTCTCATTCTATAGGTGGATAATAAAGTAGCTGCATGACTGATTCAGGCATTATTGATATATTGGCTCATGTATGTCCAGACCACAGTCTTATACACAGGTGATGTTGAATATGTAAATGACCCAGAGTAAATAGACTTATGAAGAAAGAAAACAGGTTGGCTAGTCAGATCAACATGAAGCTTCCACGTCATCTCCTACCCGCTTATACTATGTGAAAAGAACACACCCGCTCACATGTGCAGTGCATGTGTGTAGCACTCACAGTTCACTGTCATGCAAATCCTGAAACATTGAGGGGTTATTTCCACATTATATCTAGGGCATCCATTTTATTGGAGGCCTGGAATTAAAACTTCATCCACTGGAGAAGAGGGTTCTGTGAGTGGCAATAATTGAGGGAATATTGCCTGTCTCAAAGAGCGAGCCACGCTTTTACGTGAGGGCCCAGAAAGTCATTTCATTTTTCTGCCCATTACTTTTTCCTTCTTCATCTTCTTTTTTTTTCTCCTTTTTTTGAATCAAAGTGATGTTGAGCCGGTGCTTTGAGACTGGGGGATAGAGATAGAACATGTGTGGCGGTGAGGCAGAGGGAGGAATGGGGGGAGGAAAAGCACGGAGAGATGAGTAGGACTGATGTGACTGAAGGAATTACCTGAAAGAAAGATGGGGAAAAGAAAGCAGAGGGGGACATTGATGGGAGTGAGAGGGTGCCAGCATCAGAAGACGATGGGGCGAGAGTGATATATATGTCAGCGTTGTGTGTGTGCATATGTGTGGCTGTGTGTGACACTCTTCCCATCTCATCCCACCCAACATGCCCCACCCTGCTCTCTCCACTCTTTTCCCATCCACTTTCACCCCCCCCCCNCCCCACTGTTTACGCTGACAGTAATTTGACAGGCTCGGGGTTGACAGACTTGAAGCCGGCAGGGTAAGCGATTGTCAGGCCTGGCGTTGTTGGGCAGCTGCTGACTGGCTGAGGAGCTGGCAGTGAGATCGGGAAGCTGCGACTGGCCAGGGGATTGATGGGGAGGCGAGGGAGAGCTGTCGCTACAGTGATGCGATGGAGTGGGATAGACGGCCCTTGAGAGGCCCAGAGTGGGGTTTGGGGGGGTGTTTGCAGTGCAACTTCAGCTCAGACCCAAGATGTGCCACCTCTTTGATTACTACTCTGCAATCTCATACAGACAGGACCGAGATAACTCTCATACCTCGGCCTTCACGCAAATACTTTTCCCATCAGTCATCAAACTGCACAGGCATACGGACAGTTACAGATATTTTCTTATTTTTATTTTTTCTTTGTGCAGTTTTGACCACATATTTGAGCCAGGCTGGATTGCGCAGATACTATCTATCCAGGCGTAACAACGGACAACCTCACCATGAAAATACAGAATGAAAAAGTGAATTGTCTCAACAGCAATGTGGGCTTGTATCATCTAAGCCCTGTTAGTCACCCCAGTTCTATCTGGAGAACAAATCAATTAAAATGACAAAAAATAACAAACAAAAACATTTGTACAGGTTAAAGAAGAGATAAGTAAAGTCAGTTGTTTGATGGCAAAGCTATGAGCGGGAGCAGTGTGCCAGCTGGACATAGAGCTAGGGAGTCCCCTGAAGGGTTCGCACGTACTTATGTAACCCGTTGAGAGATAGCCAGGTGGGCACACGCACACTCATATACACAAACACGCACACACACAGGACACAGTGGATAATATGTGGGGTCCAAGCGTTACTCACACACATTCATGCATGCTCACACTAGTAGGATACACAATGGAGCAGATGCCAACCTGGCTTGACTTCACGAGTGGACAAACAATCTAAACACACACCCATACACACGTACGGTATACACATACACACAATGACACACACCAGCACTCTTGGCAACCCCAGCAACCCAAAGGAAATCAGCATTACTTAGGATTAAAACAAAGGGGCCTAAAGCTTTGACGTGATGTGCATGTTTTCTCTCTGGCAGTCTGCAATCTTTATGGCTTCCTTCTCTTCCCTGCCCTTGCCTCGTTCTTGTTCCCAGTGCTGTTGTTGGATGAGTTAAACTTGTTTTCCTGTTGACGTCAATGTATTTGTAAAATTGTGCCATGAGGTTCAATCAGGATTCAAAAGCCTACGGGTCGTGAAACTCACTCAAAACTTAACTGTGTAAGCTTTCACTTCAAATAAGAAAAATAAAAAACACCAAACATACAGTTACATGGTTTTTATCCGCCATCAGCAATAACCCAGTACTGCTGTACCTGTGGACACATCAGAGGGGTTTATGGGATCTTTATTCCTGATTGCACCCTTGTGAGCTGACAACGGCATAAATCTCAGCGGTGCTTTAAGCAGCAGCATATGCAACTATGAAATGCTCAGGGAGGTTGTTACAGTGAAAAAGAGGGAGAGGAAAAATCTTCCTTACAACAGTTCGGCCTACGTGCTTCACTAGAGAATCTCTTCCAGCGTCTACACTGCAGAAAATGTCCATATGAAATGTTGTTGAATTGCATTTGATCATTAAACCTTATTGTTGTTAAAATGAGTGAACTAATTTGATTGTAGTGTGACTTTAAACTCTAAACTTCCAATGCAATACGTTCGAGAATTTAATTCTGTTAAAAACTGGCTGATCATCATCAAACCAATTACTACATTGGAATTAAACTTTTTTCTGCCCTGGCAGAATGCTTTTCTTTAGTTTTAAAAGTTTCTGTTAAATTCCTTAATTTATTTATAGACATAATTTAATCATTAGTTTATTTGGAAGTGGGCTGTTTCTTTCATCTCTTCTATAGATAAGACAAAAGGGGACTGGTTTGGGTTGCTAGTTTATAATAATAGAATTTCTTTACATAGATACATTTAGATATCTACATGCTCGTCTCCCACAGCATTTTTTTTCTTAATGTCAAGTCTTTCTGTCATAAATTAGTGATTTATTTATAACAGTTTGTGCAAACTGATATAGCCACAGAGCAATGAAGAGCCAAAAGGTTGTCCAGTCATGTGATGCCATCAAAACCCATGTTCATGGTAAAACAACTTTCAACTTTCATTAGTTACAGTAGTTAATGCTCAATAAATACATTTAACCAATATATAAAGAGTTGATTTACTGATGTGATTTTGCTGTGATGAATCACTTGTTAGGGGAGACAATTGTTGCAGTGTACAGACTGACGCTAGTCAACACCGTCATCACTTGGCTTGTCCCAACCTGCACCTGCTGCTCCCTTACTAAACAGAGCTGAAACCTATTCCCTTCTCTGTCTCATAATCAACACTGAAACATCAAGTAAGGCTAACTCATTTTGGCAGAGGTGCCAGGGCCCCATGTTAACATCCTCCCCAGTGCTCAATTGAGCAGAATTCCTCAGGCCTCTCTCCCTCCCTTACCTCACCACATCTCCTTGCTTTGCTAACCAAAAGCATTTTCTCAAATAAGCCTGTCTGGAAGCACGGATGGAAAAGGTAGGCGAAATTTAGTCAAACAAAAGGTGGAGAGAGACTATGGACGTGGAAGAGTTTGCAACATGAATACAAAAAAAAATCTAACAGGTTTTGAGTGTATGAGCTTGGATTTAAGCCTCCCACCCAGGTTGCTGTATCGTTAATGAGGGAAATAGAGACATGATCACACTGAAAATGGTGGGGAGATTAATTAATTATTTAATTAAATCTTCTCCTCACCATTCTTGCTCATCTATCGGACGGTCTCTCCTCGCAGTGGTGTTTCTTTAACGAGGACTTTCCTATAATGGACCCTTAACGAGGAGTGAGCCTCCCTGCCTGGCCCAGCATCTGTGCTCTGCCTTGCTGGGTAGATTACGGCATACTCCAGCCAAAGTGCCCATCACCACTCCCTTGCAGCCTGTTACTCCATCCCTAATCCAGTCTGCCGAGATGCTGCACATTCTCGACTCTCAGGCCATATGCTCACCCAAAGATCAACTGAGATGGGAAGGTGAAAAGGCACAGCTTGAGCCCGTTGCTTTCTGACTTAGGGTGCAAGCTTTTCCAAAGTGAGTGAGCCCTTCTTCCCTTCCTTTTGAATCTCTCTGTGAGGGGAGTGAAGGAAGGCTACGGCAGTAATTCACGGCAGCAGATGGAGACGTCAACTCTTATTGCCCTCCTGTGCGAAGTCTGAACAGGACTGGAAAGCCACTGTCGCTAATCACAGCCCAGCACATAGTCCCTAGTTGATCTGGTGATTACTGGGGATATGGAGATGTCTGACATTATGGATCCCGCATACTGGGAGACCAGACTGGGCTTGTGGCTTCAGGGAGCCTACTGGGAAGCAAGGCTGCTCTGGGGCCCCAGTAACCTGGATGCAGAGCCTGGATGCAGAGCAGGAGAGGCTGCCAGGGACCCACCATTGAGCTATGACCTTTCCATAGCCTCTGTCTGATCTGGTATACTGATGAGGTGTACAGCCCTACAGGAGCAGAGGAGGGAAGGGACAGGGTCTGCTGAAAAAAAGGTAGAAATGGCACAAGAACTGACAAGAGGATGTCAAACCTGGCAAATAAAAGCAATTGTGCAATGCAGAGGTAGCTGTAATGTAAACGAAAGAAAAATAACATCGAGATAAGTATTTCATTCCTGGAAAATTTTGTTATGCGATTAAGATTTAAAGGATAAAGGATTGTCTTACTGTCATCAAATCTGAAGAAAAGACCAAAACCAACAAAGCATTCGTCCGTTCTGACTTTCCTACCCTGTCTGTGGCCCTTAGCCCAGACACCACTTATTCCTGTTGATGATGTAAATCATGAGGCCACAAATATATAGTTTAATTTAAAAATTAAAAAATGCTTAGTAATTTCCTAAAACAGCTGGGCACTGTAGTTGTTACAAAAAGGTTACACAAACATGATTAAATAGCGTATTTGTTGCTCCAATGAGTATTACCAGCAACAGGATGGTGTACATGGGATCGACTCTAAATATACTACTGTACAGTGCCTATGTTCATGGTAATGAAGGAACATGTCATCCAGAGCAAAGGTGTTGCTCATTTATGTGTTTTCAAGTGGTTTTGGACAACAATGGAGGTTGAATCAACTTGGGTACTTGTTAGTAGGATCAATTTATTGCTGGCTTTGGTCTTGTTATGGGATTTGTTGATAATAAAAAAATACTGAATATCACTTCTCTTTTAAGAGTCAAAATGCACAATGGATTAAATGTATGGGGCAATGGAAGCACAACGCTGCATTTTCACCTTCAAATAAAAATACAGGTTTTAAATGATCTACACTGAAATCTGTTCTTTAAAGCAGAAATCATTAGGTAACAAATAACAGCCGTTGTGAGATCGGTGCCAATACGCTTGTGTTCAGCATCCTCGCCTTACACTGGGGTGACTGAGTTTGAGTGCCTAGTGCAGCCTATTAGCTCTTTGTGGTTCACAATTTGTTTGTCTCTAAATAAACAGGACACTTTGACTGGGAGGTCAGAACTGGGAATGCAGGCAGTGTCAGCTTCCATTATAGCTCTCCTCTCCTTTGCAGCACAGCCACTCGGTTACCTGGCCCGTATCCTTTCTCAGGGAGAAATTCTCACTTCTTTGTCTCTGTCATTATCTTTCTCTCCTATCTAGTCCCTCCCTTTACTCTGACGTTCTTTCTTCCTCCGTTTTAATCTCACTCTGTTCATCAAGTCATGTTGAGATGAAGAAATCGTCAGATGATTGCGGCACTTGCGTTGGAGGAGAGCATTCAAAAGTATGTGTGTGGGGGGAGGGGAGGAATATGTGGAACGTTTTAAAGATTGAAAGGTCAGGATGGTAAATTGCCTCTCTGTACATGAGTCTCACTAGTCCTTTGACTATAATGTGTAGGATTAATCCATTCTACTGCCCTTTGTGCTCACAGTGAGCAAGGGACTGTGTAATATGTGAGGGGCTGATTTTTGGAACATTCTGTGAATGTTTTCCCCTCCCTCTTAAGTGCACTTTGAAAGAGTGGGATTTTGAAAGCTGAAGCAAAGGGGAAGATACTGCTTTGAAAGGGATTTTAAAGAAAAAAAGGTGAAATGAAAGTCTAGGTTTATGACTGTTTGATTTTTATGTGAGTGAAAAAAATCAGTTTTGAAATATGGATGTCTTTTTTATTTGAATACCACATACGTATATATACATATGGATGGGTCCATCTTTTCTGCAGATGCTCTTGCATATGTTTTTTTCTTTCCTCTTACTTTTCTGTGAACGGCCAGGCTGATATCTGTGGTGGGCTTCATTTTCATATAATTGAATCGAGGCCCTTCCCACTGCGAGGCAGGATTTGGTTAAGCTGAAAGTCCTCCTTGACTGCTGTTACCTCTGTGCAGATTCGGTTACAGCTGTTACCACGGCAGCAGCCTGCCAGGGCCTGTCTCCGCGGATACCTCTCCTAATTGCTGTGTTTATTGGAAATTAAAGATATACCAGCTAATGAAACGCGGCAAACATTACTGCCGATGAAATGTCATTAATTCTAGCCTGGCTCCCATCTCCCATGTGAGGGAGAGGCGGAAAGAGGTGCCGCATATTAGCATAAATATGAATTTTTTAGTCAGCTGGAAAGCACTTAAAAAAATAATGAAAAAGGTGTGTTTTCATTTCCCTCTTTATTTTCAGGATCGAGATAAATAAATAGATGATGGTGGACTGGGCACAGGAAAGGCAGAGGACACAGATAACTTTGTGAGCTTCCCTTTGTATGTTGCCCCTGAGCTGTATGGACATCTGGCAGCCAGGCAGGAGGAGGACATGGAGCAGGGCCTGGGAGTAGTGGTATCTGTGGGCCTCATGTTCCCTGTTGTTTGCCTCCAAGGCAGGAGAGGACATATATGGACTGGAGTGCCTATATCATAACCAGCCTCAGGTCCCAGGAGATGGCACAGGCTGGCATAGAGCTGCTGTTTGGGTGTTGGTAACATGCTAGGAGTCTATATTTATGCCTGTCAGCTTCACAGCACAATTAATTCTTGTTGTTTGTGTATATTTTGCATGTGACAATTTCTTTTATGTTAACTTTTGTATGTTGCTGTGTCAGCTGTCAACAATTTTGATCTTTAAATTTGGTGATGGTTTAAAAATCCAAGAGCAGGGAATGCAGTGTGGGTGCTGCTTGCATGATATTTGTATGTATTATTTTCATTTTAGTTCTTTGTGTTGTGTCCATAGCAGTACATGCAATCTGGAGGTGTGAGAGTGTCTCTTCACTGAATCTAAGTTACTGCTTCCTATTCACTGTCATACCCATTGTCTTGTTGTCCCTGTTTAATTCCCAGCCTGGATCCTTTACAACGCTGTTTTAGTAGTCTATCCAATTGATGCTGATGCTGCTATGGCTTGGTCTGACAAGGCTATCGACCTTCCGGGCCGATGCACTGCATCTCCCCTGATTTGGAGTCGTTAAGCTGCTATCTGCATTAGCAGAACCCTGTTTTTTTCTGTTCAGAGGAGTAAATAGTACAATAATCAACGACAGATACAGTGAGGCAGGGTATAGATAAACTGTAAAAAAAAAAAGACATTAGAGAGTTACAGCCTTATTCTCTCCTGAATTATCTAATTTCTGTCTTGTTTTTGGATAACGATGTTTATAGACTCTACATTTTCTGCAGTCAAGGGACAGAACATTTTGTAGTAAGAATCAACAGTTGAGAGCTGTTAGCATTTCTAGCTAATTAGCCAGCAAGTAAGCACCAAGCACCATGTCTATTTACTGTGTGTCCTCTTGCCCACCACGTTCACTCTCAGGGACTTTGAAATGACAGGCTTTTTAGTTTCTACCACTCTGGTCCATCTGAAGTAAAGCTTGTTCACTCATAGGTCAGCATGGGTCACTGGATAGGTCCCTCTCGTGCACTCATATGTATGCAAGACTTGCACACACATTCACACTTTGGGGAATATTAGGTATTAGGGCAAGGTTGTACTGTAGGCAGCGCATTAACAAGATGTTCCACTTCCCTCTCTCTGGCTTAGCTGTTTGTATGAAAACAGCCCCAGTGCTCCCCCGTTCTCGCTCTACCCTCTCTTTCCACCTTAGGCTGCCTCATTTTTCGTTACTTCTCTTTACATGTTTTCATTTGCAAGGTGCTACAAAGAGAAAGAGAAAACCCAGGTTTGTACCAGAGGAGCATCAAAGATGAGAGAAGAGAAGAAAGCAGGAAAGTGTTTTCAGTTTTCTTGTGGTTTTATTTTCTTTCTTTTCCTGTGTCTCGTGAATAGTGCCTCCCCAGAGAGCAGGGCTGCTGGAGTGTCATTCAGGTTGGACACAGGAACTCTAGGGACTCTCTTCCTACTTCCAGGGAAAACTTGTGAAGAACTATTTTATCAGACTGGCCCCATGGAGACTCATTCCTTTTCTATTGCCTTTGTTTTTATTTTGAAAACATGTAGATGGTAGTGTAAAGATAAGAGATCAGAGGACATGAGAGACAAAGATGTGGGATCTTTTTGTTCTGTAAAGATACCATCTCCTTGCTGAGAGTTCAAGGATATGCATCAGAAGCAGTTTCATGTTGCGTTCTTTGTTGTATATTTGATGCTTCACAGCTAATTACGCTCCTCGCCGTAGAAAGTTATAGTCTCTCTGCGTCTTTAAACAGTAAACACAACTGCCCTGTCTGTGCAGGACTGTAAGCTATAGCCTCCCTGCAGTGGCTTGGGGTGCTGCCTTGCCTATCAGTTTTGTCCTACACACATTTCCTTGTGTGCAAATGTCCTCTGCACACCTTGGAGCTGCGCTGTAATATGATTAACGCAGAAGTCGTCCCAGCAGTGGCCCATGCTCCTGAGCACTGCGCCTGCCCTTTGGACTGTCTACAGCTGCAGTGATGAAACCAAACACATTTATCAGCAGCGCTGATATTAAACTGCACCAATTTCATCATCCTACTGCCAGGCACCACACCCTGAAAAAATAAAAAATAGCAACATCCAATTTGATAAAGCAATAATTGGATTTACAAACATCTGAGGAGAGATGTGATCCCAGATTATTTATTTAATGAAGTCTTGTGATATTGGCCATATGTAAATTGTTAACCATGGGAAGTGTTTTTAATAAATCCCCTGGCACATTTGCAGGGAAGCAGTCAAAGGAATACATTATTAGGGTCTTGTGTTGGTGAGGCCCTGCTTGTGTGGACTGTCAGTGACGTGGGGTGCTTGATAAAATTATCAACTGATTGATGGTTATGAAAGATGGCCTGCTTCAAAAAGGAAGCAAAGGCATGCCGAGGGGCAGAAACTTAGGTCTGTTTAAATGCTCCCAGTCAGTCAGCTCATGAATGAAAGCTCTCAATAAATAAGCAGGCCAGGCCAGCTATCATGACAGCTCTCTGAGGTAAAGATGGGGAGAGGCATGTAGAGATGTCCTTTTCTCTCCATCCTCGCCACTTCTTCACTCTTTAATCCCTCTATCCCATCTGGGAGGAGTTGAGATTGCATGGCTCCTTCATTCTTATAACTCCCAATGAAACTTGTCCCCAGTGACGGCTGGCTCCTCACAGGCTTTGATTAAAGCCATTCTGCCTTGGGACAGCCAGCGTCTATATGATGACGGCTCATTCTCGGCAGGCTTATAATGGCATGAGGACTGTGGACTGTATGGAGCCCTCAGTGCAGTATGCATTAATCGCCCGGTTGGCAGAGAACATAGACACCCCCTGCAGTTTGTCTTGTGCAAGTGGCCTTGAAGGACTTATTCTCACACCCTCGATGGCATGCTGTCTTTCAGCTCAAAGCTTGTCAAAGAGCTCTAAAGTTAAATTTTAATGAGTTACAATATGCATTACCCATGCATTCCATGTGATTTTAAAAGTGGATGCCTGTGGATACTGTCATTGAAATTATTTTATTATTGAATAATTATCATTATCAGCAGTGCAGAGAGCCCCAGTGTTCGAAACAGCGCCTGACCTCTGTGTAATGGCAAGAGTGGACCAGAATTCTTTTGTTTCTCCTATTCTTCTCTACAACTCACCTCTAATCTCTCTGACATCTTCTAATCTCCCAGCAGGACAAGGATGATGGACAGACAGACACATTTGTCCATTTCCTCTCCTTGCTGTGCTAACCTCCCTGCCATCCTCTCAGGCTGTATATTGGCAGTGTGACCTATTTTTATCAACACGTCCCTATCCCACCTCCAGGCCAGATGCGGCACAGCTCTGAGGGACATGGAAGGAAGACCTGCTGTTTACCAAGCCTCTGTCCCCTCCATGTCTTTTGTAGAGGTCACCACAGCATGGGCTTTCTCTTTCCAACACACAAGGACACATTTATACATACATATGCTGACGTACTAACTCACATGGCTCCTCTACATGTATGAAGACGCAGACCTGGAATGTACCATGTGCTTTTTATTGTGTTTGAACATGAATCAACACAATAAAAAGCACTGAAGGGTAACTCTTGGGAGTTTACTATCAAGGAGTAAAACTTTGCCTTTCTTTACACTTCTGTTTTGTATGCTCTCCTTTTCCAAAACAAGTAATTTTTTTCACAAAGATATTGGGATCTCTTCATGCTTAACTTACTTACATATTCCCAACACATCTTGTTAATTTGTGGTTACCAATTCCCCATTCTGTAAAAGATTTGTAACTGTTCAACACACAAGAAATTCAAATCCATTCAGATCTGAGCATCTAATTTTTCCCTCATCCTCTCCCACTACACAGTACCCGGTCCTTTGGTCCAGTGCCTCAGTGCCGAGACCGAAGCTGAAGCACAGAGACAGGCAGAGGGATGAGTCTCACTTTGTTAACAGTCCCTGGCTACAGCACAGTCCCTGTCGCCTGCTTTTGGAGGGTGATTTTTCAGCCTCCAGGTGTTTACCTGCAGGATACGCATCCCTCCTGAGAAACACATCAGTGTCACACACTAGCTGTGGGCAGGCACATCGCTCAGTGCTGAGTGAGCGAGTGAGCGAGACAGTGAGGGTGGGGCTGGCGGTGGCAAACAAACAGAGAATCGAGGGCAGCGCTGCTTTGTGTGCAGCCCTGCTGGAGCTCAGACTCATTAGGTATGAAGCCATCTCGGAGCAGGCATCTGTATCCTGTGAGAGATCCCACCAGAGACTCCACTGAGAGAGCCATCAGATCTTCTACAGCGGGCCCCTTTGAACACAAACTACCAGCCCCCCTTTCCTTCCCTCATTCCAGCTCCCATCTAAACACAGAGACAGGATGGAAATTTAATGAGAATTCTGTGCTGCTCAAGCCTGCTGCAGCTGCTGCATGGAGCAGAGATAGGCATGTTTTGTTCACTTATTTTGCCCTCCGTGTGCAGGCTGTGGGGTGAAAGTTGCAAATGGAAGGGGGAATAATAGATGAGTATCTGCTTGCATCTGATGAAAGGTCTAAGTGATACAAATGTGTCCCATTTCAGTGATCCATCCAGTCCTGTGTCATCGCGGTGATTTGTGGGAAAGGTCGTGCAAGAAATGACTTTGGCTGAGGAGGCGAATCCCCTGTTTATGTTTGTTGTGCTTGGTGCGGCGGCCCACAGAGCGATGGGATGGGGAGATGGGCGTCTGGTGCAGGTGGTGTTTTTGGAGGATAGGGCTGATATATCATTTGCCAAGGTCGTACTCAATTAGGCTATTTGTTGAGCATAGCTGCATGAGGTTGGTTTAATCAACCGAGGAATGGAGACAACAACGACAAAAGAGGAAATAAATTAGGCATGGCCAGGCCACACTCTCAGGCACACAGCAGCATGCTGGAGAAATGCTCCATTTAGCTGGCCATCTCCTTTCCCCGAGAACCCACTGTCCTCACGCTAACACGAACCCACACACATACAGCACACACATACACACCTTTCATTTCTTCTGTGACTTTCCAATAGAATTGAAACAACCTTTCTGAATCACGACAGCCTACACACAAAAGGTCAATTATGCCAGATGGGCACATTTAGTAAATACATTTAAAAAAAGAGTTTGGGAGAAAAGTGGGAGTGACTATAGCTGTAATGTGTGGCATAAATCAAATAAAGTGGCACTGCCATGACAAAGAAACAACATTTGTTTACCCTGATTAATCCAAGACCTTGAGGGGTGCTGAAGCACCTGTGTAAGTGGGTACAGCCCTGAAGGAGAGGAGTCAGACTGTGTTAATAGTGGAGCAATCAGCGGCCATTCAGGTTAATGGGCTTTCAGCTAGTCGGCCCTGGCTAATGTGTGATTTGGAGGGTCAGCCCATAGCTCAGCAGCAAACACCGGTCACATTCACCCTCGCCACACGCTGCCTATGCAGGTTTTAGCTTTGCCACCACACCCTCAGGCTCCTCGGCTGCTTATGACAGTAAATATTTGATTAAATAAATGAAGGTTGATTAGCTCTCAAAGGCCCGGCAATGTATTGTGCTCAGGTGCGGGCGACTCGGGTTTCAGTTTCTTACTAAGGGACTGCCTCTAAATTACCTAACGTCTACACTGTCATCTGTTCAGGCTGTAAACTAAGTTAAGGGGTGAGTGGGAGGATTGGAGGGCGATGCCAGATGATTAATTCGATTGTACAGAAACTCCATAGATAATGTGACAGCTTTGCTACAAAGATAAGGAGTAATGCATTGATCCTGTCTTTCCTCGCACATACCTGTACCTTTTTTTCCTGCCTTTCTCTCTGCTTCTCTCTTCCTCACTTGCTTTCTGTGAGACCTCTTAAGCTGTGACATTTCCGTTTCCCTGGAGACAGAGCGTGCCAGGCGGTTACCATAGCAACACCCTGCTCTTTAAGGCCCGCACAGCATTAGCCCACCCCCCACCCCTTACCAAGGATGGGGGGTAAGGGAAGGGGGGCTCCAGAGAGAAAGCACACCTGCTGGCTTCCTGCTAATTGGCTATTTCTCTTTCTCACTACTTCCCTGTTTCTGCTTTAACTTTTTACCCCCTCCCTGGATTGCCTCTCTTTCTTTACCTCTGTATTGCTCCCCATCCACTGTGGATGTGGTTTCTCACTCTCACTCTAGTTGCTCTCTTTCTTTAACTCCTTCTTGCTCTCTCCTTTATATACACTCTGGGCTTCTTCTTCTTCTTCTTGTAGAGCCCGACCACAACTCTGGCCTCCAGCATGTGGCATTTATCTTCATCTGACCCTGTTAGTTTCTTCTTCCTCCACCGCTTCATTTCCTTTTCTAGTGCAACTCTTTTATATTGTCATCCTAGGGCCATGCCACTATGGTTCTGACCCTTACTGTATTTGTTACCAGTTGCTTGTCATGATGCTGATATAACAATTTAAGCTTATTGGGATAGGTGGCCCTGGCTAAGAGCATCAGGCAAAATTTGTAAAAGGTTAAATGTAATCCTTTGTTCTTCCACCCAAGCATCTGCTTAACATCTAAAGACAGCGATAAATCTTCCTCTCATACACATTGTTGTACATTTCAACTTCATTCAGGCTCAGTCACAGCATGGATGAGTGTAAATTACCAGTGGGGGTGTGTATTAGGGCTACGGTTAGTTGGTTAGGCCCATCTCCTACTGGTGACTTATCCTCTCATTCTCGAGAGACCTCCATAGATTAGAAATCATCATCTCTGTCTCTCTCACACCCAGTCATCTCTCAGTCCTCATCCCCACGGATCCTTGCTGCTGTTCTCCCTATGCACACCTCCATTTGGCAAACCGCACAGCTAGTATTTCTCATCTTTCTCTGTATGCTGTGGTTCCTGAATGCACCTACTGATTGAGTGGCATATTTGTGATATTTATAGTGTACAATGTATTGTTTGTCCCACACTGTCCATTTGCACTGAATGTTAAGTGCTGTTGTTCCTGTATAACATCTGACTAAATGCATTTGTAACTGTGCGAGTTGATAATTCTTCCTCAGTGCCATAAAAAAAAACATGTGCACTTCTATAGTAGGTGAATACAGAGATTCTGATGCTCATTTTTGTGCAAAAGTCTGTTTTTAATGCCAGGCTCAGGGTGTTTTCTTTGGTGGTACTCGTCACAGGGAGGCTTGACAGGTGGCTAGACCAGCCTGTCACCCCATCCTCTGGTGACATTTGAGCGATATGAAAATGACTTTGCAAGCATGATTCCGAGGCTCAGCTACTCCTATTCAATTAAGTCCATGAACAAACCTTCTGTGTGTTTTCCTGCTGATAAAGTCATAGCTATTGACTTGTGAGCAACATGAGTGACGATTATGAAACCTGTTTGCAGCCACACAATGAATGTTGAGGAGTCTGTTTGTCTATTTGCCAGGAAGAAGATAGGCCAATAGATGGTTATATCAGTGAAATGGGACTGGGGGAGATAAAAACAATAATAGCAGAATCTAAAGGCTAAACCCCAACCAATACTCCCATAAATGCCACATACTGGCTAGAAGATATTGTCTGTCATATTGTAAGGGAATATTTTTTTCTGCTGTCAGTTTCTGTACATTGTATACGTTGCCTGAGGCAAATGTGGCTCCATGGGATTTATTAGCACTGAGCTGTTCAATCTCATAATGGCAAATTTTGGTGGGTAACAAATAGATTTAAAATAAAAAGGACAGAATATGGACACAAAATGCCCTGTGACCTTTTTTAGTTTGCTTCTGCTCAGGCCCAGTCCACCTGGCCCATTTAGCTCCAGCACCTGGAGCTCACGATTACACTATTGATCCATTGACTTGCAGGGCTTCATCTGTCCAACCCATCCACCTTTGAGCACTTCAATTATCAGAGCCATCACAGCCACACTGCTGCAAGTGGCAGCTTGTCCAACACTGTAATCTGTCAGGGAATGAGATCCCGACTGCAGTGTCATAGCGCCAGACGCTCCCCCATAAGTCACCTTGATCATGAAGGGCCGTCAGGGGCTGACAGGGTTGTGAAAGGGCCCAACTAGCCTTAGAGATCATTGCAGCTCAGCTCAGCTTAGCTGCACAATCTACCCAACCCTAGGGGTTGAGATTTTAGAGCCTTAGATGCCATGTTTGCCTTATACATGTACTTCGTACAAGCTGATATGTGGTTTGGTAAAATAGCTAGGTTTGGTTGTGTTTTGTGTTTTCCAAGGTGATCAAGCTGAAGTCCCTGTACTAAAGTTTTTTGTATGTTGGGCTGTTGGGTTTGTTGGCCTTAATTGGAAACCTCATGTTAGTTATAAAAGGTTCAGGCCATTGTTTTGTCTCACATTAGTTCTTTCCCTGATGGAATGATGGAAATGAATTTAGTTGTAAATCTCATGTAATTTTACTAAGTCCTTTGTACAGTAGTAGTAGTTTTTATTTAAGATAGTACATTTTAAAGATTTTAACATATATAATTAGTTGCATTATTGTTTTACTCAAATGTTTTATTTATCTTAAAAAATATGTGTTGCAAATGAGGGGGTATGTGGGATCGTCTTATAAGTAGGCCAATTACTACCCAAATACTTTTGTGTGCAAGGGGACACTTTTCACCAAAGTTTACCATACATAACCGGCTGTATTGTACTGAAGAAGTCCTGGTTTTGCTCCAGGTTTTCTTAGTGGGATTGCTTAGCCCTCCTAAAGATGTTATCTTTACACAGAATTATAAGTCAGGACAGAGTTGGCTTTAAATATGCATAACGTCTGTGAAAAAGGCTTGCCAAAGACCCACAGCTAATCACCAACGTCATATCTAGGAGAATTTATTTAGTGCTGCCAAAGAGCCTATGATTACTACAACAACGTCCAGTCATTTCCCTGTATGGTTTCATGTTCATGTTACAATAGAATTCATGGAGGGGTAATGCATCACAGTCCCATTCGTGATAACACCACCCAGGAAAAAACATCATCACATCTCATCACAAACCAAGAAGAACCAGGTTAGCAAACATAACCACCTGAAGAAGCACACTGCAGTCTGCATTCTGAATTCAGCACTTGCTTTTGTTTCCATATGTGTGCACAAGGGTGCTACACTTTAGACAGTTACTATTATGCATATTCAGAGTGGTTGAACATCACTGCAACAAAAACACAATCATGCAAATCAAGATCATGATTCATAAGCAATAGGTGTGACAAAATTGTGTCCCTTCGATTGGCTTGTATTAGAGCTGGGTAAATAATCACCAGACTTTTTTTCTTTTATGAGAAACGGCAGACGTGAAACCACAAGGACAGGTTTTCAGAAGCAGTCTGTCCGGCCTGAACTAGCCGGCCGGCGGGGGACAGGATATTGATCTGAGATCCAGTCTGAGCTGGGTGAAACAGCACTGCCATACCGCCACCCACGCCAACACGCAGCCGCTCTATAAAAAGATTGGATTCCTGGGGAAGTAAGGTTGTGTGTGTGAGAGAGTGAGGCAGAAAGAAAGAAAGAGAGAGAGATTATGTGCATGTGTGATGTTGTGAGAAGTAGACAGAAAGTGTTTGTGTGTGTGTGTGTGTGTGTGTGTGTGTGTGCATGCAAGTACATGTATGCCTGCTTGTCTGTGTGTTTGAACGCCCCCCCGCCAGGGTGACTCTTGCTGACAGCCTCAGGGTGGAGGTTTGTGACTCAGAGCTGCAGTAATGGACAGAGCTAGGCTGGAAGCGAGGCCAAATGGACTGGATTCAAGGCAGAAATTAGTCACCACACATCTCTCTTTGAACACACCACAATGGTGCTACTACTTTTGCACAGAGAAATGAGTAATGCCAGTGGTAAATCTGCAAAGTACAGTCCATTTGAGGTTTCAACTACCTATTGACCCAAGCAGGATTTGTAAAAGAGATGTTTGTTTGGATATTGGAGGAAAGCAGTGGAAAGATAAAGCTTTTTTTTCAGATGATAGGTGAAACCCTATCATCACACGCCTGTGTGTTATTTTCTCATTTTTTCTCCATCTGGGATTTTAGTCGATTTGATTTTTTGTCATAATGCTTCGCTTTGATTTGAATTCCGATCAAGCTGTATTCACTCCTCTAAGATTACTAACTAGAAAACACAACATTTTCCCAAGTGCATTGCTTGCTGAAACTTTGGCCCATTCATTTGTTTCATCTACATAATGTCACTGAGCTGTAATTACCATAACACAGATTTGGTGTCCTCCGGTGACATTGCTCAGAGAACAAATTCAAACTCAATAGCTCTCAAATAACATCTAATATAAATGAGAATTGGCTGGGATGTTGACAGCTTGATGATATGCAGCAGATAAGGTAGAAAATACACTGGATTAGAGCTATAATCATAGCAAAGTGCCTCTTAAAGTACTAGAGAAGCAAAGTAGTGACAGACTCATCTTCACCCTGTAATTCCAGTTAGCCATGTCTCTCTGTAAAGGAAAGCACTGAGACTCAAGAAATTAGAAAAGTTTTTTCTGTTATAGTTTTTCCAAAGGGACTTGTTAGTGTTGTAGAACTTCATTGGACGTCCAATCAATAGCAGACTAAGAACATAATAATCCTTTTTCACATATACATAAGTTACGGATCAGTTCTTATAAATGCAAGTAATGTAAAGAAACCAACATTTTTTCTGATCACTTATTTTTCTGTGAAACCCTTTAACACCCTGCTTAAATGAAAACAAGTGGACTATTTTAGATAAATTTGGACATTTGGACTTTTTCATTTATTTATTACATTATTGGGCTGCCAGACTGCTTTGAAGGTGTGGAGAAGCCATATTTTTAAGGGTTAACTTGTATAATCTGTCATACATTGTCCCTTGATTATATTATTACAGGACATTCTTTGTGACAATGACCACAATGACTCAAAATATGGGAGTCTAATCTATCAATACACATATTATTCATTCATATTCATGTTTTTTTTATTATAATGGAAGTCTATGTATAGAAAATAGTGGGAGTGAAAGTTTAATTGTATTGTAGACCCTACTACACTTGATGCTATTGTCATATCTTTCAGTTACTGTTGTCCGAACGCTGCAGTAAACTACAGTGTGAGATTTCATTACTGTAAGCATCAAATATTAACTGCCCACTGCTAGCCATAGTACAAAGATCTATACCATACATAAGTCAGCAATGTTTGTGAAAATATTCTATGGTAAAAACTCAATTTCAGTGAATGTGAAAAACATATGATAAATGCCAGGGAAAGGAAATAATAACCAAGTCAATGTCAAGAGATCAAGGAATTCCTTTAAGTCGTAAAGCTGGACTGGCAAGGCTAAGAAAGGAATTATCAAGATGAGCCTGGCCCTACTTTGCCCCTGTCGTGCTTAAACAGGCACTTTGCTGTGAAAACTGCTCTAAGCCGCTGTATTTTCTACCTTATCTCCCACATATCATAAAACTGTCAACACTCTGCCCATTTTCATTTATATTGGATTTTATTTGAGAGCTACTCAATTTTGTTCTGTAAGGTCTCAAAGTGTTTGCTATGGTAAATTCATCCCAGTAAAATTACACAGGAGGGCAGCACAGTGGCTCAGTGGTTAGCACTGTCACCTCACGGTAAAAGAAGGTGCCCCTTTCCTTTCTGTGTGGCACTTTGTAAGTTGTCATTGTGTTTGAAATGGCATCTCAGGATGCTTTGGCTTCCAATAGGCCAAAGACATGCAGCTGGAGGTAAACTGAAGAAAAGAAAAGTGTTTGGACTGGCTGTGTGTTTTCCTGCCTTTATGGTTATGATTTATTCCCCTGTTGAAGCAGCAGTATTACTTTTTGTATCTCTTTTTTAAAGATGTTCTTAGCAATGTTTTCTTGTCTTGGATCTGAGTGATGGATGACAGTTACTCGTCCTTGCTGTGCCGAGGCCTGTGCCCTAGCTCTGCCCGTGCTGTGCCCCGCTCAGGTGTTGCAACAGATTGTCCTCGCTGTTTCACAGGAGGTAGACTCCACCCTGCTCCTCTCTCTCAAAGTAACGCAGGGATTAGTATCTGTGCATCCTCTCTAGCCTTTTATCCAGAGCTAACACCTTTACCATGACACCAGCCGCACAAAACAAATGTGTGAGCCTTGTAGCACACACGCATGCAGCACGTTCCACAACATGGGCACTCTGACTGTGCCTGGGTGTCAACACTACCCAACTCAATTAATTTAGTCTGCAGCGCACCACTAATCCCCACCCCTCCTCTACCCCGCCACCATTATTCCTGTACATCAACTGATTTGCATGTACTTTCACGCCACTATTTAGTTTGCTGTTTATTTTTAGAAGCCCACGCCTAATTAGGGGGAGCTGGTGTAGAACACAAGCATAAACGGCAACATTAGTGCTGGAGCTAATGAGAGAAGATATTGTGGGTAAAGCACAGTAATTTCATCCTGTACTCTATTATTATTCTTTCATTATCATCTCAGCGGATGGCTGACCCCTCTACCTCTCTTGCTCTCACTCTCTTTCTCAACATCTCGTGCTCTTGGCAGTGTTGGGTTCCCTCTTTTCCCTAATGTGTGGGTGTTCAGGTATATATAGTTGTGCGTAAACATACAGGTGTTTGCTTATGTTGGCACGTTTGTGTGCATGCTCGTGCACGACAGGCCCTTCTGACAAAGTGCAATCAACAATGAGCAATGGGGAATGATGTGAGAAAACCACTGAGTCGTCCCTTGCGCACCTATTCTTCATACCAGCCATTATATACAAACCTCCTCATCTCCAGTCCCCCTCCACCATTATTCAGATCATTGGGAAAAGAAGACACAGCAGAGAGAATCAAAAGTAATCAGCGTACGTCAGGGATGCTTCATAAACCCTATGCCTGTGTTGCAGAAACATTTTCCCCAATCACTGGCTGATTTACGTTTCTCTGATTTTATTTTTTACCGTGATAACACTCATCAGTTACCATAATGCACCTGGGCATGTTCCATGCAGACGCTGATGATTTTTTTGGTGCGGGGTGCTGCGATGTGAGGTGGAATGGAGAGGTATTACGCAAATTATCCGTCACACTGGCAACGCGTCCATGGAGGCAGAGCCGGGGGTTGCATTGCTCTGGGCAGTCAGCTGTGCTGGGCTCGATGTGAGCCAGCCTTGTCATGGGCTCATTATCTTTATCAATTTGCTCTTACCATAGGGACAGTGGTGAGTAGACATGTGTTTTAGAAGACAAATCACTCATAAGCAAAATATGCTGTCCCCTCTATTAATATGCAAATATATGCATTAACTCTAAGATATTTCCTTGGCAATTTTGCCTCATGCAGAGATAAAATAACCACAGATGCATTTATTCATTATCATAGTGACCAATCTGGTGCAGACTAGAAAGTTGTTTTTAACAAAACTTAATCCCATCAATCAAATTTTTAGCTCAGGATATTAACTGTACTTTTTTTTTCTGATGGCAGTGGTGGTGCCCAAAAACTGGGGTAGAGGGAGAGTTTTCACTGATTCATCTTCTGGGCAAGGGAAGATGGTCTGTGAGTTGTCATCAGTTGCCTGGTCAGTGGTGGCAGGAAGCTGTAGGGCTGTGTGCCGTCACGCCTGTCTCCCCACTGGCCCTCTCGAGCTGGAGCCCCTCTGTGCTCCTCTGCCTAATCAGGCTGCTCAGTATGCAGAACAACCTCCCTGATGGCCCCAGTGCTCAGCCCCCAGTCGCTGACCTCCCCTAAAGCTATGGAGTCGAGTTGGGCTGAGCTGTGCCCAGTCAGCCAGTGCCAGATGTCAGATGGGATGGATGGCAAAGATAGTTATGCAGAGGAACAAGCGGTCCTGGACCAGGTACTATTTGGCAAAGACTTTTTTACAGTTTGCCTACTGGGGATCCAGATGGGTGTTGCTTGTTTGCCACATGTGACAACAAATATGAGTATCAAAATGTTGAAATATCTGCAGGAAATTATCATTTTTGGCTGATAAATCACCACATTTACTCAAGTATTGTATTTAAGTACAGTTTTGAGGTGCTTTACTTGAGTATTTCCATTTTAAGCTACTTTATAATTCATGACATTTCAGAGGGAATAATTATACTTTTACTCCAGTACATTTATCGGACAGCTATAGTTACTAGTTACTTTACAGATTAAGATTTTACATAAAAAACATATGGTAAGCTTAAAGCTAAAATTTCTCATAGGGTTTCATTTAAATAAGTGTTCAAGGCCCAAACAGGTAAATATTCCAATAAAGATTCGAGAAAAGTAAAAAAAGTAAATATAAATTTGAGTAGGGGAGACTTTTTTTTCCTTTCCTACGCCATTAATCATCTCATGACCCCCCAAATGTATCTTGTGACCCAATGAGGGGGCCTGACCCCTAGAGTGGGAACAATTGGACTGAACAACCAAACTGTAGTTAAGTAGTTAAAACCACAGTAAAATGCTACTTAGCAATTTTTACAACTAATAATCAAATATATGATAATATATCACTCAAAGGAGTCAATTTTCTGGGGAACAAATACTTTTACTTTTGATACTTTAAGTATATTTAGCTGATAATCCTTCTGTACATTTATTTAAGTGGGATTTTAAATGCAGGACTTTTACTTGTAATGGAGTATTTTTACATCGTTGTATTGGTACTCTTACTTAATTAAAAGACTACTATCTGAGATCTGAGCACTAGCTCCACCACTGATCACCACACACTATATTCTCCTCATGGCCTTTTGAAAACCACAGCATTGAACTCTTGCAAGGACATTTCAAATATTGGACCTAGGGTCCAATTTTTGCACATTTAATTAAAATTAAAGGCACATAAAGGTCTGCTACTTTTTACTATAAAACATACAATAGAAATTAAACATGCAATATAATGAGTTCATGAAAGCTTGCATTTGCTGGTCCCAGTTAACACTAACGTGGTGATGCAGTTCCCAGCTACGGAAGCAGCAAGAAGGCTTTATTTGATAAAAACAGAAGATAAACTGCTAGGTGGTACGAGCAGCAATAGCCACCATGCCTGAACAGACAAAGAAAAATGCATCTAAAAATAAACGTCAAATAGAAAATATAAATTAAAGAACAGAATGATCAGAAGCAAGCAAGCATGCTAAAGATAACATAGGCATCTCTGAGCTAAAACTTGGATAAACATCAGAATTACTCTTAAAAAACACTAAAGGGCAAAGGAGTTGCCAATGATGCTATGTTGCTTTTGAACTGTTTGGTTGTACTATTGTGTATTAGTGCAGTGTTTATTTATTTATTTATTTTATTTGTTTGCTTTTATTTAGAATAGTGCAGCTAGAGTACTTTTATAAAAGTGGGAACATATTGGTGTCTATCACGTATGCTACAGCACATAAAGGACAGCACATTTTTATTACTTTTTTAATCCATCATGTGTTAATGATGCTACATTTTTTAAATGAAGGCTGACATTTGACAGCTGGAAAAGTGAAACATGTGTGTTGTCTTAAAAAGGTAAAAAGTGTTTAAAATGTTATTAAGTCTGTTTAGGAAATGTGTGATGAGGGGACTGTTCATGCAGTAAGTAGTACTCAGCACTGCTCTGAAAAACATGAACACAAGTTCAGAGTGTGTTTTAAAGAATTACACTGATTTGTTAAATAGTCGACTCAAGTAATGCCACACAATTCACATTATTTGTGCACATATTGAACATGCACAGACCTCCCATTCACAGTAATGACGCTAAGGCTGATGCAATCCAAAGCAACACAAAACCCTTAACCACATACTGATGTTCACACACCTACTATATGTCAGACAATTTCACCAGAAAATCACGCTTAAAAAAAACCCCACTCTCCTCCCTGGGAATTCAGAAGTAGAATTCCTTGTCTGCCTCTCAACATGTCACACTTTAAAGGAGTCTGGGTATTGATCTCTGGAAAGAGAGTTTGTCAGGCTTGCCATGTGCCTGCCCCCGGCTCCCATCTCAGCCAGAGCCCAGAGAGGATGTTATCCCTCGGGGCTGATTAGAGGCATTTCACTGGGAGACTCCCAGGTCACTCTTTAAGCTCCTTCCCCGTGCTGCAAGCCTGCCACGTCAGACACCTGAGACTCAGGGAGATGACTACTGAGGAAAATGACATATTTTTACAGCTGTTACCTTCTAGTTACTCCTGTTTTGAGCCATTTTGTGGTGTGTGTGTGTGTTACAGAAAGTTCTGAATTAATTCCTGCTCTTGGTCTCATGTTTCCACTATGTGTGTGTGTGTGTGTGTGTGTGTGTGTGTGTGTGTGTGTGTAATCTTTCACCCGTCGGTCCTCATTGTCACCGCTGTGCTCTGACTGATCACATGGTCTGATTCTGTCAACACCGGTACCAACCCCACTCACTGCTGTAAGAGAGAAAGGAAAATGGTGAGAGAAAAAGAAAGTGATATTGATATTGATTGATATCCCAGAGTGTTTTTTTGTTGTAGTTTTGCAGTTGTTATCAAATCTGTGTTGTAGGGATCAAATGAGCTTGCTTTTAGTAGAATTTCCTATTTTACAAAACCGTTTTGGAAGTCCATTTTGTTTCACAGGCTAAACCTATAGTAGAGAGAGAGAAAGCAGAGTGAGAGAATAGTGTTGGTATGACGTGTGTGAGAAAGAGGGATGAGGTATAGGTGAGAGATGAGTGTGTGCGTGCGTGTGTGTGTGTGTGTGTGTGTGTGTGTGTGTGGTGGGGGGGCAGAAAAACGAAGGCACAGAAACAAACAGTCTCTCTGCATTTTTGATTGAAAAGCTCTGCATCTTTCAACCTAGCAAACACAAAAAGGCAAACCAAAGGGGCCTTAGCAAAATCTCCTTTTAACAAACAGATTATTAAAGCAAGAACAAATGAACAAATTCCTATTTTGTCTAATTTTAGCAATACATATTGTGGTTCAATAACAACTAAGCCACCTTAATTTTTGCCCTGTAATTTCATCTTAAAGCTGCAGTAGATCAAGTTATTTTAATGTAATAATAATCCTGATTCTAAATCACAAAGTGGGGCTGAAACAGACAAGAGCATCTGTGTTGCAATGAGTGTCACTATCAAAATGAAATTTCTCTTTGCACAGTAAGTGAATATGAAACTGTCTCCTAAAAATCAGCACAAGAAAGAAAACTAAACTCACCAAGGAATAGATGATTTTGTCCCTTTGCTGTATTTTTTAGTTTAAAAAAACAGTCTGCTGTACTGTATGCAGTATACTGACACCATGTTACATGATTGGTCTCAAATTTCATTTACCTGTTGTTGCCATTCAGTGCTGCATTTAAATAGCCTCGTGCCGCTTTAAAGCCAGGAGCAAGAAACAAAGCTTTGAAGGGAGTTTGTAACTGAAAAAGTCTTGATGCAGCCTCCATCAGAGGCCCTGAGGTTGCGGTGCCATGCCTTCTGTCTCTCAGCAGGTCAAAGCAGGGACAAGGCGTCTACCCGGGGGCAGACTGACCTTTACCTTATTGAGTTAAGCGTGATGAGATTACAGAACAACCTGAACTGCCAGGCCCATTACCACCCTGTTCTCCATTAGTGACCTCTGGCTGGGACTAAATGTACACAGTACGTGCATCTGGACTGCACAAAGACACACATACACACTCACAAAGGCAAAGTTACATGTAATAAGCCACATACATGTACAAACAAAGACATACATCACCAGGCATGAACACATGCAACCACGGATACACATGCATACACTTTGGTTTTGTGCTTTAGTATTAACCTACAGTATATATAAATGGTTGAAGTGCATATATACATGTAAGTATTTATGTATTCATGTGTCCATGTAGGTGTACCTTTAGTGTAGTATGTGTACAAGTCTGTATTTATTGTGCAGCAGAGTCGACCCGCGGGGCGAGCATGCTCTCTGTTCTTTCGCCTTGTCGCGTTTGTCTGTTCCTATCTGCCTCACAGCCTTCTCTGCCTCCCCCACACTCTGCCTGGGGAGTGATTAAATCAGTGTATGCCTGTCCACAATCCAAAGAGATTGGCACACACACAGACAAACGCACATAAACATACACATGCACACCACAAACACCCGCTCAGTCACCTAAACAGATATTCACTTACACACAGTGACACAGTACAGACCCAAATATACAAACGCATATATTTACCTACATCCCCCAGACAAGCATTTGAACACAAAACCTCAAATATTTATTCAGTCTTAAACATGGTCTGCCACAAGATCACATTCTCTCAGCCTGTCACATTGAGACCGGGTATCACAGCTATGGCAGTACTTACAGCCGTGTGTGTGTGTGTGTGTGTACAGCGCTGTAATTAAGCATGTCCATATTAGGTCCTGTAAGATCTGTCCACATGCTATATATCTTCCTTGACTGCTCTGTATTGCTGGTTGGGAGGATCTCAAAGACGTTACTGTATGCTGAGCATACCGGGCCACTTTGCGTCCTTTGTATGCCTGGGTGGAAGTGTCTTGATAACCTACTGTATTGTGTGTGTGTGTGTGTGGTGAGGCATCCTGATGTACGTGTATTTCCATGTGTGCTTTTCTACACAAAGGTTGGTCCGTGTGTGTTTTCTGCGCAAGTCTGCATCTGTGTGCGTGAGCGTGTGCATGCGTGTGTGGCAAGGCGTCCTTATGATAAGTGACTCCCAGGCTGATTAAAGAGAACTCTTTCTCTCCATAATGAACACAGGAGATCCATCAGCCATTGCCTTTGAGGAACGCCAGGCGCGTCAGCAGCTAAAGTGCCTGTGATCTCTCGGATTTCAACCAACGTTGATTAACTTGGCAGCATATTAAGTGGAAAGGTATTGAGCTGGCTGGAACAGCAAAAAAACGCATCACAGAGAGTTTGTCTTGTAGGCGCTGGTATGAAGTCATATTTGCATATCCAAGTAAGTTAAAGTGCTTATGTTCGGGAAGTGCAAATATGGTTACAGTTTTTCAGGTCAGCCGAGTGGGTCAGAGTATTATTAGGCTTATGTCGGTTCAAGTCTAATGAAGCAGAGGGAATGTATACTTACATTCACATTTTCTACAGCATATTTAAACATATCTTGCATTTCTTATTTTTAAGGTTAAAAAAAACTAAACTGATTTACAGTACTGGGTATATGGGCTTACAAATAATTTTTACAAATGAAGGATACAACCATCGTTATAATATGCAGGTAAATATCTATCCCATTGCATTGAATTATGTAATATTAGCTAGCTTCTAAACGATATATGTTTAAATGATTGTCTGGATACAACAAACCACAGAATATTGCAATATTGCAACTACGTGAGTGCAAATATTTCCAGAGGTTAGTTGTATCATGAAAAAAACAGAAAGTGATGCATGATGTTTAGATCATTGGGATCAGAAGTGATACTGCAATATCCTCTGACGAAAGGTAAATTAGAGTATGTATACATTTATTTTTGGTTTGCTTCATGTCCTGTCACATTCATTTAAATTCAGATTCTGCACTGTAACACTTTGTCTACACAGAGGGTTCAAAACAAACAAAAAGCGGTTTCATTAAATTTCACCCCATCACATGTCTGCTTACACACCCATCCGTGGAAAAGTCAAGGGGGAATAAATAGCTTAATACAGTATAATTAAACATTTCGCTCATCAGTGCAAAATGAAAAAGTTCTTACATAGGCAAGAAGCTATGCCACTCATAGGAAAATTAGGCGATCTGCAGTAATTAAAGAGGGTCTGGTTCCTTTAATCTTGGGTTAAGGGCCTGTGTAGCGGCACTTAGGGGGCTTCAGTTAAAACTGCCTTCCAAAGGGGAAACTACGGCATACATTTCTCACCTCTCTCTTCTCAAATATAATGTTTGCCTGGCTCAAATACTGGTTTTTACCAACCATTGTACTGTCCATTCTGTGTTGAAAGAGATTCAGAAAACTGCAGGAACTAGACATGTTAAGAACTTAATCTTGTGCCTAAAACAAAAAAAAATATTTTGATGTCTTCTGGGAAATGCAGTAGTTTTTTTTTTTAATCAACAACAGCTTCTGGATAGTTGTAGTTATCTTGCAGCTCAGTTTGATCTCATTTATCTTCACTGTGACAAAGGCCAGTCAGGTAGAACAGTTTTCGATGTGTCTAACGGTCCCCAGACTTCCAGAGGGGAGATGGTATGAGTTGAAAAAATGCAGGGAGGGCAAATTGGGATTCAGTGTAAATGTACAAAGGTAAACTTCAATAAGGCAGTGTGGGGACTAGTCCTGCTCTTTTATCATTTATTGGCCAGTGCTCTCACAGCCTGCTGGGAGTTGTCCCACTTATTCCACCATACACACCCTGCCACGTAGGTGAACCCTCCTAATATGGGATAGGCCCCTGTCTCTCCTGCAGCCTGCTGCCTGATCTCATATCAGGCCAGTGGGAAGGTTTGCTCGCATTTTCACTCCAACTACATTTCCCAGAAGGTCTTACTCTTGGCTATACTGAACCCAGGGGCACATTGATAGAGAAAGGTCCTCAAATCTGATTCGGAACTAAGTGGAAAAACATGAGGAATGAATCAGCCTTTGTGCAAGCTCATATTTCATCTCCAAACACGTCAACTGTAGCAAGCTGTCCTATTTTGAAGTCGAGTTGAGAGAGAATTTTTAAGACGTAGAAGCATTCAAATGTCTCCAAGTCAATTTCATCCTCCTTTTCCTCTAGTCAGTCATGGATTGTCGCTCCCCTACCATCGTGGGTAATTTGTTTCCCCATGTTTACAACATCAGACATGGCTTTTGATTATGCATTTTGTGTTTGGAAATGAACTCATCATTTCAGCTGTAGATGGCATTGAACTGAGCCCTAAGCTTGGCGAAATGGACTTAGATGTGGAGCACTTTTGATCACTCTACAAAGTGACTGACTCTGACCGACCTCTGGGAGGAGGGGTGAATATTGTCATGTTGTATAGCCCACATCCAAACTCTTTATCCTTTTCAGTCCCGTCTTGATAGGCCTGTGTTTGCCTTTGTTGTGTGGTATTCCACTGACACTCTCACCCTGGATTAAAATCTTAATTAACTTGAGTGTCAGTCTGTCTTCCTTTAGTTGAAAAGGCAAAAGGGGGGACTAAGGAGGAGAGGGGACTGTGGTACACAGGCTCATGGGATGCTTGCCAGTCTACTGCAGGGGGCACCGTAAGTGTGGCTGGCAGTGCTGCTATGCTTCTGTCTGCTGAGCCCCTCCCCCTCTCAGCTTGCTCTCTCTCTCAGTTTGTTTCTGTCTGTCTCTGTGATGAGCCCTCATAAAGCAGAGGTTAGGTTATGGAAGAAGGGGAGTAAAACAGGCTTTGGTAAGACACAAAAACAGCAGATCTCTCTCAGGGTGTGACCTCACGTTGTGAGGCTGACATGGCCACAAAATAAAGATTTCTCTGGCTGGTCGACGTGGTCTGATCGTGTGGGTCACCTTCGTGACAGAAATGACATGCCTGATCAAAGGCTGGCCATTTGCCGCTGGGATGCCTCAGTCTTTGTGCCCAGCTGTGCCCGCCTGCTTGTCTGACCTTGGCCTCACATCATGAGGGTTTGTGCGGCAAATAATGGCTAATCTGGCCCCAGCTAGTGCCCCTTTGGTGTCCCCTTCATCCCTCGTTTCATCTTGGCATTCTGTTTCTGAGCTCCTTTCTTTCCAGGGAGCCCTGATGAGGCTATGTAAGCACAGCTGATCGGAGGATGGACATTGATCTCAGAGGTGGCCAAGATGGGTGGAGGGTGGTGTTGAGGTAGGAGGTGCCATGGTTGAGAAAATGATATCATGTCAATCATAAACTGTTAATGACAAAACGACAGCTTGGCTAAGCCTGGCCAACAGTGCCCCACTCTGTCTCTGCTTCTGTAGAAGAACTGCATGAAGGACTTTGCCTGAAGGGGGCGCTGTGCTGTGCGGGGCGCTCATGCTGGGTTTTCTGTACAGTATCCATCTGCCCATGACGGCCGGACGTGCCATAGACATTAGCAACATCACTGCCACTATGACAACTCTCACACCAGCTGCCTTTATCTCAGCAGCTTTGTTTCTTTGTCAGTGTGAAATACCATTTGAATTCCAAATGGAGCATAAACAACCCATAATCTGAGTACAGAAAATTTTGTTTTTTTCTGCCCTATTATGACAGAGCTTTTATGTGCTGAGGCTATTCCATCAGCTTCCTATGAAAGCCCCAGTGTTTTTCCCCCTTTAAACCCTCAGCAAGTGATCCAATGGGCCTCCCACTGCAAATGGCAAATGTCTCTTCCCATGTAAAGCGCTCATAGCTCTTTATTGAGGATCATTGCACTGGCAGTATCTTTCAGCCAAACATCAGCGTTACCATTCAAATGCTGAAATTAATTCTGCAGCCAGGGTAAAAAGGTGAACAGTCATAACAGTAAACTCTCTCTCTCTGTCCTCTTTCTCTCTCTATTTTCCCCTTTTATATCGCCAGGAGCAGTGCTTTTTTTCTTTTCTTTTCCTTTTTTTTTTTTTTTTTGCTGGGCGAGAATGTCTTTGCATCTGAAATGTGCATTAATGCACCACTAAGGTCAACTCAGCTCATTTAAAAAAACAAAGCATTCAGTAAGTTGCAGGTCCAAGGGTCTGCTGGCACACAGGAAAGATTTATTGTCTGCCCTGTGCTTGTGCTGCCGTTCCTCGTTACCAGCCAACTCTGACCCCGTCTTGCCGACACCGCAGAGACGCTTGATCTCCACGGACAACTTCTGTATGAATACATTTTAGTCAATGTTGAGTGCCACAGTGCCCGGACTAGTGCCCTGGCATTGGTTGACGCCACACACCGCCGGGAGGGTTGGGTAAGAGGGGGACAGAGGGAAAGGGAGAGACATCTGCTCTGTTCATCCACCCTGCTATGCCCTATTGTACCTCGACCCATAGCATCCCTGTGGTTTCTTCTACTCTTTTCCTGTATGCATGAGTGTGTGTGTTGTTGGAGAAGAGTGGCTATGGGAGGTGGGACAGAGAGCATGCGGTAGTAAGGGGATGCTTTGCCATATGGCAGATTCCCTGCTCGGATTGAGAGAGAGGAGCAAAGAGAGTGTAGGCACTAGAGAGTAGCAGAGAAAGCACTGTGAAAAATGTTTGTTTTTTACAAGCCATTTCATCTTCCATTCGTCTAGAATTTTTCTTAAGTTTGAAAGAAAAACTACCATTGTTGAGAGATGATCTGACATGATTCCAATGCAATCCAACTTCTTTTATCTGAATAAGCTATCATTATCCTGCCACATGTCAATATGTAACAATATGAACTCCTACAAGTTCTTGCAATGAAATTAAACTAATTGGTAAACAATTGAAACAGAGTCAATGGCAAAATAACCAGCGTGGATTTTATTTTTATTTTTTTTACACAGAACCCCAGTTAAATTGAATTGTTAATAGGATTATTTTTTGCAGTGTGGGCACAAGAGGCAAGCAGAGGGTGGGAGCCACAAAAAGACCTTTTATCTTGCCATCTCTCCCTCTCTTCAAGAACGTGCCTGGAAGGAGTAATGCTCTCTCTATGTAGGCCAACAGTAAAGGAATGGACCTTTAAGAAAGCGGACTCAGTAGATTTTAACTTTTTAAGCATATAGATGTTCCTTTGACAGGAATACAGCCAGCACACAGTGGCTGATTTGTTCTCAGTTTCACCAGATATTTTTTTCACTACAGGCAGTAAAACAGGCAGCTGTTTTTTAAACCTACAAATGATGTAAGATGACCTGCCAAAGCAGCTGATTGACAACACAAACTAAGTTTACAATCATTTGCTTGGCAGCTGGTGACATTCCTACCCTGCCTGAGACATTTTAGTGGATTGTTTGTTAAATGTCCCGAAATGTCATTCATCTTCCCAAAACCCCATGACGCTTAACATGAGGTCATATTTTGAACTTTTGTGAGGAAGGAACAGAGAGGTAGACCAGATACAAATAAAACAGTGATAGTCACATGGGGTAACGGAGTAGAGGCTGGACTGGCAGCCGAGGAAAGGTCTGTGATGAAGGAATCACTTCCAACTTAAAAAGGGTTTCAGGAGGACTCTCTTGGTCTACAGTATATTACCCTGTAAGAACACACAACTGGTGAAATCATTTTCCAGAGGATTGAATCATTTTTCGAGTAGGATTGGACTTGGTAACAGACAGCCCTCCTACAATAGCGGGCAGGGTTCAAAAGACGATAGACTTCTGATGGACAATCAGCGGAACTTGCAGTTTGCAGCATTGACTCTTTTACCAGTCACACAGTCAACAGAGCAGAATGATTTCTTTACCCATAATGACATTAGGCAGCTTAGCTTAAAATGGTTTTGGCTTTCCCCCATAATCACTGAGCACCAAAAGCAGAGCAAGACACTAAAGCATCCATCTCTGTTGCTCATGCTGTATGATGTACAGTATTTATGGTCAAAGTTAGTTGTTTTGAGTGGCATATTTCATCATTTGAATCAACTCAACAAGAAATCATAGGGCAGGGATAAAAGTATCGTGGGACTTGAAGAACTCATTGCATTTCAAAATAGTCATGATGGGCTTTTAGGAGGGGCTGAAAATCAACTGCCTCTTGATTTAAAAATTTCAGCATCCCCAACGAGATGATGAGGTTGTTAAAGGACTCGTTCTCTGTTGATGTTGTTGGGGAATTTGCTGTGACAGCAAAGCAGCTGATTCCGTCACTTGATGAGGCTCACGGCGTTAAATAATTGACATTCAGTCATCAGATAACTTAAATCAGTCACTGCAGCTGCAGCAGGGTCTGAACAGTTCTGGATCAATGAAATCAGCAACGAGACATTTTTATATACAGGGAGAGCTGCACTCTCAATCAATCTTAATGTTTGCCTGAACTTAAAAGACGAGCAGTTGCTCGTCACTCATTAGGCTTTATCTCCATCAATGTCTGCACATTCTGTTGACAACTGATATCCTAGTAAAATCCAAACTTTAATCCAAATGTATTCACTGATTCATCCGATTTTTATCATTAAATGGCTGTTTATGAATAGACATGTTTTTCAGTGACTTTTGTTCCTTGAAAACTAGTCGGATACATTCATTCATATATCATTTCTTCCACTTTTTAAAAATTATACATTGTTTATATATTTACAGGATAAATTAGAAAATACATGGTACTTACATTAGCTAAAAACAAGAGTTCCAGGTCAAGGGAGCAAACTAAATGATAATAATGTAATAGTGAGAAGTTATTGTCTTTTGTGATTTTTTCTTTTGTGTAATTTGTGGAAAATGGTATAAATGGTATTAGTCCAAGATCTTAATATAAACAAACCACCACCAACATAAAAATAATACTCATCTTATCTGCCACATGTATGTTCAATATGCTGGTAACATACATAGTCAGAAATCGGGCCCTTAAATTGTTGAGTTTCTGATTGTATATGTCTACTTTAATAAAATGTGTGGCCAAGAGAAGGACAAGAAACATTTTCAAATCGACATTTAAGGCATTTTGCTGATCCACTTACCCAGAGTGACTTACAACAAGTGCAACAGCAGACTGAGCTCATATTAGATCTCCAAAAAAGCAGGTATCCAACATTATGAAATGTAACATTTGATGCCACTGTGCACTCATAATATTCCGCCTGTAGAATGATCAGAGTGAAGGACAGAAACACAAGGGATTTTTTTCTTTTTTTAAAGGCGGTAAGGTGAGAAAAGAGACAAGGAGATTCAGTTGGGAGAGAGTTGCAAAAAAAGAGACAAGGAGAAAGACAGAGACATTCAAAGAGAGAGAAGCCAATGATGCTGCTCATGCATTGGGATCGCCACGCCCACTGAGCAGCCCGGGGCTCTGGAGTGAAGGAAGGATTTCATCTGTTTTATCTCCTCTGTCTTCTTTTTTTAGGTTACACAGAGCACGTCCCTTTTTTCCCTTTTCCCTGCTTCAGTGAGGCAAAGATCTTAATCGCCCCTGACCGTAATCTACCAGAGTGGAACGCTTTTCTTCAATAGACAAAAAAGGAGCTTATAGATGCTGCACCCTGCAAGGGTATAACATCACAGGGTTATCCTCTGGCAAAAAGGGAGGGATGTGCAGTTTGTGTTTGCGTGTGTGTTTTATTCCTATTGCAGTGACATGCACAGTAGACAGCGGACAGTGACAGTCAAGGGAAGGAGAAGAAATAAAAGAAGAGGAATATGTCACAACTTCATATAACTTCTCTTTTTTTCCTTTTGTCTTCATAAAAGAGCACAGCAGAGAGCATCTGTTTACTTTTCTTTTCCCCTTGTTTGTGTGTGTAACCCTAACTCTACCCTGGAGGAATCAATTAGCTGTGTGCACACCTCATCATCATCATTCCCTTTTAGTGGTAGCTAGCTAATGCTAAGACCAGTTACAGACAGATGCAGACTAATGTTTTGTCAGCTACTCACAGCAAAATCTAGATGTGACACTAAGAAAGGGCAACTGTATTAGCAACCGAAAAAGTTGTGGGGGCAACATAGGTGTAATCTTAGAGGACGATTTTGTTGACATCTCTTCAGGCAATACTGATGGATGACGGTGCCGCAAATCCGAATCTCTACCTCTAAAAGCCAAATATTTGTTTTGTTTTAATCTTCTTGCAGTCTGATGGGTTGACATATGACAGTTTAGAGCGTTTGAAAAGTCAACTTATTTCTTTACAGTTGACAATTTAGTATATTTTTTCCACTTCTGGCATCTGAATTGTCCTTATGTGGAAAAAAACATCCATCTGGTGCTTGGAGCAAAGTAAAACTGACACTATATGTTATTTGCAAAGAGAGCTGCAATCATAGAGAGATCGTTTTTGTTGCCACAGCCAATCCTCCTTAAACTTTCTCTCTCTGTGTCTGGTACTGTGTGTCCTTTTCCTCTATTATTTTACTTTCGACATGCCTCGTTTTTTTTATTTCTCTCTTTCCCTCTGTCGCCTCATTTTATTCTCATCGCCTTTGTCACTTTCTCCTTCTCTTTCTTGTTCTTTTGTTTCGTTGTCACTTCCTCTCTCTGTAGCGTTTTTTTTTTTTTGTCATTTCTTTCTTGGTTCTTGTCTTTTTGCACACCGTCATACACACACACACACACACACACACACAAACACAGACATAAATAAATCCCCTTTTCTGTGAAGTCCCTGAAGTCAGAGAGAGAATATGATTTCCAAAATCCACAAAAAGTAACTTGGACATAATATTCACAGTGCATTATTTCACTTGAAAAATAATACTCGCCCACCTAGCCTAGAGCTGAAAGCTGGCACATCAAACTTTCCAAGGATTCATCTGAGGTTTAGGCACAGTATTTAGGCAGAGGTGTACATAATATGTGGCTCTGGTGGCTCTGTGGGGGGGGGTGTTACATGGTGAGGAGAGAATTTTATCCTAAGAGCTTTGTGTAATCCTTATCTCAGTATACATATTGTCTCTTTACTGGGGCGCTTCAGTTTGCCGGCCTCTCCTGAATGCTAACAGTGACTAAGCAGTGGCTAATTCTTTTTAGTATAGCCACCAATATAAGAATTTGAAGGTTATTTAACTTATTATATGTGGAATGTGTGTAAGCGTATCTCTGTAAGCTTGTACCTGTCTCACTGTCTGTCTGTGCACTGCCATTTGCCTTTACAGAATATTCATCATTCTTCTGCGTTTGCTACATAACAACAAATAATATTTGTTTCGGCCAACGCTGAATCGGAAACCGCATGCACCAACTGACAAGCCGCGCTGTGATACTTCCTTGTTAAGCGCTTGCGTTGTCCGTGTCTCTGCGAACAGTGTGGATTGGCAAATTGGATAGAATCTTATCAGGCGTAAATAATGGCAGCTATCTGTAAATAGCGTTGGAGCAGGGGAGCAACAGATGCTGCTCCTGGTGAAGGAGAAAAGCCTGCTCTCCTCCACTGAGCCTGCTCCCTGCATGCTGCCACTCACGTATTTGGCTCCCATTTACAGTGATCTATATTAATTCCTTGGAAAAAAAAAGGATGAATAAGGAAGTTGATTAAGGAAATGAAAATCTATTATGCTGAGCCGAAGCTCAATGTGTTCCAGTCTGTTTCACACTCTGGGATTTTTAAACCTTAATGGCTATCCAGTTAGTCACAGATCAGCAAAGCAAAGCTGGGATACAATGTTTATTTATCCATCTACTTATTCTTTTTTAAACATTTAACCCATCTCCCTAAAGATGGTTGTAGACTTATCAGCTCCTGGATATTGAAAGAAAAACAGTCCCAACTTTTGACAATAAATGTCTAACCTCTCATGTAAGTATAGTCTCTCTAAGCAACTACCCTATCTCAAATTCTGCATGTGTACAGTCAACAAAAACTCAGTGAGCTACAGTAGTTTGATGAAATGTACCTGGCATTCATCAATAGCTGAAATGAAAGCTAATGCCTTCCCGTGTCCACCGAGGCTTGTATCCTTCCATTGATTTCTGGCCAGGCATTTTGCTCACCCCAGCCAAGGTCCAAATGCAATTTAAGTGTTGTGTGGGGACGCGTTTCTAGCATAGAACCTGACATGGTGTGGTCAATAGCCCCAGGCAGTGAATGAGCTCTCAAGTGGTATACAGCAACAGCGAGACGTATTTCCTCTTCCAGCTCAACTCACGCCTCCTCGTCAAATTAAACAATAGAGGCTGGAGGGCTTTCTGCAGGTCTTCAGCGTGTTTTCACCCTTCCATCTCTAAGAGGACAAGGCAGGCCAATGACAAACACCGCTGCTCACACACGCAGGAAAAAAACAAACCCAAAACACTTCAATTATTCCACTTAAAATGGCATCAGCTCTCGACCCTCTACTTCAGGAAATTAAATTTCAAAATGGACCGCAGTAAGCAAAAGCAAAACAAAGGTGCTTGATGATTAAGGGTGGATTTTAATAATGCCAGATTTTCTACACAGGTCTGCAGAATATGGGAAATGAATGCAATAATTTCCAGTTCTTGAAAAGGTTAGTAGGTTAGTAAAAAGTCTGAAAAGTATGGAGAGCAGACTTTTTCAATGCTGATATATTGTATATTTAATGGAATTATTGGAGTTACTGTCATGTTCTTATATCTCATGATGTTTTGTTGTTGGATATGAGTATAGACATATTGTAGTGTGATATGGCTGGCATAACAGCCAAATTGTCACAACAGCTTACAAGGATTTTGGCCACTGATGTTAATACCAAACATATGGCAACATGAACTGCTATTAACATATGCTGGGTTGAAAAGTAACACAAAGCACATAGACATGTTAAAAATGACACATCCTTTGTTTAAGTGTGTAGACAGGCACGAAGGCCGTCACCAGCCTCAGCATCCAACCTCTCAGCCGGGAGAATAATTGCCCCGGGAAGCTGATGGACTGTCAGGAGTCACAGGAGCTTGTTTCCTCTGTTCTTCTCTTTTCTTCCCCTCTCGCCTGGTGACACAGACAGACGCTACGGAAGCACCTTGTGTTCACCACGCATGGAGATAAACTGCATATTGCATTCTGTTTCAAGTGTTACAAATCTCTTGCAATAATATAATAAAAGATGTATTATTCATTGCTTCTATAGTGATGGAGGGGAGGGATGAAATATGCATATGGTGCGTGTGCTTTTTCAAAAAGTCAATGCTGGGTGACATGTGACGGGTGATGAGGGAACATCACATTGTGTCTCTGGTGTCATCAAAAGCTGGAGAGGGGAGATTAGTTGGGCAAGGAGGACAACATGGGCAGATATAGGGCCACTTCATGGCTGGCAAAATGATTGTAATATCGGGAAAGAGAGGGATGCTGGTGTAAATAAGCATACATTTTCAATCTACTGTATGATGAGAATCCATTTGTGGTCCCCAGGTGTGACAAACAAAAGGTTTGGATGTGTTTGTTCCAGATCTGTCTAAATGGTTTTGCTTTATTTCCCATTGAGATAGGGTGCCTGGGGAGTTTGGGTTTGGGGTGCTGGGGGTGCCAACCAAGTAATTTTGCTGCCTACACTCTGCAGAGGGTATAATTGCAGACTTTAAAAATACCCATTCTGTTTTGGCACGTGTGAAAAGCTAGGGGGGAAAGGCGGGAATTGCTGGTCATGTGGATACACAAACATGTGCTGTGCATGTGTGTGTGTGTGTGCATTACTTGTGTGGGACAAGCATGGTTGCACATTAGAATGAGATGTTTACAACACATATGCATGAGTACTACCATACATATATATTATTGTAGAGAAATGGTGGGAAAAAAATGACTCCATTGTTTCATTCCAAGAAACCTCATCACGACAGAGTATATTTATGAGGTAGCGTAAAATGCACTATATTTTTAGGGAACATATTCTATTTTATGTTGGTGATTTCCAAGTGTTTTCCCATTGGCCTTGGGGCCTGTGTGAATGAGTAATAGACAGAGTAATGGCTTCATCCTCGCCCGGCTAAATTTGTTTTTCTTCCTCCTGCCTTGCAAACACAAAAAACTGCCAAAAAAATGATAAATAACAGCCACCCAATTACTCTGGCATCACTGTATTCAGGAATTTATGTTTACATTATCAAGATGTACCACTGCTCTGCATGACAACACCTTGCCACAGAAACAAATGGCATTTACATTTCCTCTGGGTGGTAGCTAGGTGCAGGTTCCTATTCATTTAGCCAGTTTGCCTCCTGAAGTAATGGGAGGCCCTGACCTAAGCCTCTCTGTCAGCCCATTAGTGAGCGTGGAGAGCATTGCATCGGCGCCTCTGCTGTTCTGCCACTCACAAACACCCCCTAGAATCAACACAAACAAGCCCAGAACGCTGCCCCTCCTGCTCACACACATACACACACAAACAGCCAGGCAAGATGAAGCTGGGGCATTGATTTTATAATGATGCCCTGGCTGCTTCCAGCCATGGAGGAATTGAAGCTGGCTGAGCTGAGCTCTTGGTGTGTGGAGAGTTTTTTGGATGGGAGCCCTGCTGGTTGCTGGGACTAGTCCGGTGGAGAGGCTAGGCTACAGACGTGTGCAGTCGGAGGATCCAGAGCATGTAGAACATGGAGAGGCAGCCGTGCCCAACTTTACAGAAGCACCCAGAGCCAAGCGTCCCTCCTCGGCACACACAGACCTGCAACTGCCAATCAAAGCAGCCTCGGGCGCTGCCACTGCCTTGTGCGCATAAATTAGCATGTATTTGCATAAGAATCCTCTCGTTTAGCAGACCCACTTGGCTCTCCCCCCAAATGGCATTTTCTCGCTTCCCCCCTCCCTCTATCTCTCACTTTTCCTCTCCTTATCCTTTTACAAGCACCGATAAGAGCTAGAAAATAGTGTGTTAACCCTTTTCATACCAAACCTCTCTTGACACAAATTACATGTGTGCATGCATGATTGAATGTGTGCATTATGCTTGTTTGTTGTGGGTTTGCAAATGAGCTAAATGAACCAATAAATGAATAAAAAACAAACAAACAAACAAACAAACATAGGTTTGCTACCATTTTACAGTATTCTACACAGTGCACTACAGTTTCTTTTTCTGAAAATTGCTCTTGCTTTGTGTGTTTACTCTGAGGATCTTCTGTTGCAGGAGGAAAAGTTGTGCTTTAGCCATTACCAGCATCTTTAAAATGTCTTGCACTTCAAAGTTGCACTGCTGCTTATGTGTCACGTAGCATTCACCAACACGGCTACATTATTCAGCGACAACTTTAAAGCCTTGTTTCACACGGTTCAGCCTCAATAGCCCACAGAGAGCAGTGGTGCATGCATACCCTTCTAAATTACAGCTTAAAAGACAGGAAAATTCAGTTACTGGTCAGCAATGGTTACAAGGAAGGTGAGCAAGACAGAGGAAGACAATGAGATGACATGAATTTTTCACCATTCAGTCAATCAGGACACCATACAGCAGGCCTGGCAGGGATTAATAAGTAAAGAACAGAGAGGGCTACCCATTGCCCTGAGCACACGTTTTGGTATGCAGTAATTGGCTAGGATTGTGCTTTCAGAGTCAACTTGAAGCTGCGCACATGAGCCTAATGAAGGTTTCTCTGACTTTGTTGTACTTTTCTCACCCATTCTGCTTACTTTTAGTGTGGTCCGCGGTTCTCATCTGGTAAATTATTGAACGTGGTCTTTGGTCCGTAAAGCTGGCTGGGATTGCTAAGTTCTTTGCTCCCAGCTATACTTCACAGGTGATTAGTTAGTTACCATGGATGTATTAAACAATGGATGAGGAATTCAAACGTAGTGCCCCATTCATTCTAATGAAAGCTGCTTGCCAAGCACATACAGTACACTGAAAAAGCCTGTCTTGCTTCCCGCTTCCGTGCCCATAATGCATAATGTGGCTCTGCGTGGCAACAACTTGCCCACGTGACTTGCACAAAAATATCTTGCTACGGGTGTCTGTGGTTTTGAATGTGTGAGATCTGGAAAGTTACAACTTTGACCACAACATAGACACTTCTGCCTCATAATCCACACATCCAAGGCTTGATTGGGTCACGATTTCTTCCATCTTCCACATAGACGCACACATGCAAACATTTGTGACTCTTGCCTGACTTATGAGGCAGAAGTCACATAATAGTAAACATGCGCATCTGTGTGGGCGGTGGCATTAATTAAACACACAAATACACATTCACATGTTAGATAACATGAGTTAGATGTGTGTTCAGGTGTGAATCTATGTGATAGGTGGCACATTATGGAGGGTGTCTAGTACCAGCTACCGCACAGTTGAAGTTGAAGCATGTGTGACTCCTGCTTGATATGACTAAGGCAAAAGTCACACATGTGCATGCATGCATCTGTAAGAGGTATTCAGAATCACAGACACGAACATATGTGCAGACAAACATGTATATTTCTGATGCAAGGGTAACATGTGTGCATGTGTGTGGCAGCATGAAAGTTAGAACTTGGTGTGTGTGTGTGTGTGTTTACATGCCTGTGCATATGTTTTGGTGTGTGGCAATCAAAAAGTGATAACATACACTTTGAAGTTAGACATGTTTATTCCTTGAGGAAAACTGGCAAGTTTTAGCTCAGTCTGTGAATTTTTGTCCAAACAGCAGCTCAAACCCCAGGAGGTTGTGCAGTCGCTCAGGTGGCCACTCTCCCTTTCCTTGCTCCCTGCTGGTCTAGGCAAACGGCTGAGCTCCCTGTCACCATCTCCAACCTGTGTTTCCTTCCTTTCCTCTTATCTAATATGAGTCACACACACATACTCAAAGAAACACACACACCCAAAGGGCTTAGACTGCCCTGTCTCATCACATTTCCTCAGCGCCTTTGATCCCCAACCCTCCCAAAAATACATTGCCCCCCTTGCAGTGTTAACTTCCTGCCATGCTATTTAAGCTTCCTTGTCTGCCTGGAGCGACCACAGCTTTGGCGCTAGCTGCTGCTGTCTCCTAATGACAGTGGTGCAAGAAGAACCGTCTGGGGGGTTGTTGGACAACAGGAGCAGGACAAAAGTCCCTGAGGTGCACCACAAGATAAGAATGGCTCATTAATGCAGAGGAAGGGTTAATGCTCACAAACGGCTCTGAAGGGCCCCTCCCCAAATGCCACTGCTTGTTATGAGAGCTAATGATGTCAGCAGAGGGCCCTGCTTGTTGATTAGCCTAAATGGAGGACTAATAGAAGTGCGTGAGCGTAATTAATGACTGAAGGGGAGCCTAACGAAGACAAGAACACACCACTGTGGTCGTGGGTGTTCTTGGGTTAAGCGTGTCCCCCGGTCAACATGGCAGGGCACCTTATCAGCTGGCCATGCCATCCCATGCCATGCCCTGCCATGCCATGCCGCGACACCCACTCCAGCACCCAGACAGGCCAGCCTTTGTGGCCAGGCCTAATTAGCTGTCACAGCAGGTGGAGCAGGGACCAGGGACACTGTGTGGTCTGCTCTCTGACAGCACAGGTCCCTGCAGAGCTCCCCCAGACACTGACCGCCCTGGAACAATGTGTGTATGTGTGTGCATGCATGTCTGTGTGTGTGGGCATTTTTGTGTGCTTGCGTTTGACAGAGAGAAGGAGAGGAAGAAGAAAAGAAAGGATGTGATGGTGAAGGGTATATCAGGATACAGTGTACACATACTCCCTCACAGACAAGCAGAAAGTAGCTAATTTTATTGCAAATGTGGGTAGAAATGGTACAGTGTAGGCGTATGTATGAGTGTGTGTCTGTGTTTGGAAAAGTTTAATTACATTTCATTTTTGCCTGTCACTGCTTTAGACAGAGATAGCTAGCCTTCACCTTAGTTACCCCAGACACTAGACTCGAACACAGCAGAATAAAATACAAAAAATACAACACAAACGGAATACAATAAAATCTCTTATTATAGAGCAAAGGAGATACAGTATATGAATAGAGAGTACTGAAGATGCAAGGGGCAATACTAAGTCTGTCATAAGAAACATATTGAAAAGAATACAGTAAATAAAAGGAAAAAACTACAGTGTCATCCTCATTGACAGATTCACAGGTTGGAGCAGATGTGTGTGTGATTTATAGTACATGTGAATTAGAGGTAGTAGATTCCGTAGATACCCCATACACTGAAGACAGAAAAGGTAAATAACTAATTTTCGATGCAAAGATGTTTTCTCTGGGCAGATCTGTGGCCATAAACAGATTCAAAACAAATTCAGCTTTCCTCTCCCTTAATAGCATTCCATTTACACGCGTCCTCTGAATCGTCAGACCCCTGTCACCTCCCTCCCAGCACAATACATTACTTAGTGTGTTTCCTTCCAACCCCCTGCTGCGTTTGTCCCTCTTCTTTTACTTTGTGCATGTGTATGCGGGGAAGATACAGTGCATTCGGATGCTCCCCTCTGTTTGCTAAGGCCTGTGTAAGCTGCAGTAATACTTCTTTACTGATAGCTCCGCTCACACACGCACACAGTCACACACACACACACACACACACACACACACACTGCAGCTCTATACACTCCCCTGGTTTAATCTATTACCATTTTTATGTGACTCAAATATTCAGGCTGTGTTAACCAATGCATCATTATGAGGCGTATAACTGCAAAAGCCAAAGGATTTATAGGCTTAAATAAATTATGTGATACGATAGTGCAAGTTTTATGAGTTGCAACTTTGCAAATATTCTTTTAAATAATAATAATAAAAGAAAAATATCCTGGTGTTGTTGTACTGTTAAAGCCCACCTTTAACTGCACATATATCTCAAGCTATTCACACTATACCTTTTCTTTCTCACACACATTATATGAATTGATGGGTTCATTTGTGGCATTTAAGCATCATATTGTTTTTTTTCCTCCTTGTATTGCTAGTGCTATTGCTTCCCTCCATGTCGTACTTGTGTTCACTTACTGTATCTCAAATCATTTCTATTGAGCATACTCATACACAGTGATGGCAAACGTTACACCCAAGCACACACAACAACATACACAATGATGTATTGTGCATTTGCAATGTAATATGTTTTACACATGGTCACTATACATCACCTCTGATGTTGTGTGAGTAGGTCTATTTGATCTCATTTGGCAGATGGATCCAATTGTCCTGGCTGATATTGGGCTGTGACAGAAAGCAATCTAATGGCAGGCTCATTGATGATGATGAGTTCTGTTCCATTGCACTGAGATCCAGTCCAATTTCAAAAGCAAATTCAGCCATTCATCTTCCAAATAATTGTGGCACTTTATCAATTGCTCCCAGTCTTTTATCTATCACTTCGATTGATGTGATCATTTTCACAACAGCCTTCTGTGCTAACGGCTTCTTGGAACACACTTGCAGGGCTGTGTGCTTGTGTGTATGTGTGTGTGTGTGTGTGTGTGTGTGTGTGTGCATGAATGTATGCATTTCTTTTCAACCAAGCAAGTATGCATTAGTGTGTATGTCTCTGTGTGCTTGGTTATCCACATGCCTGCATTTGTGTGTAATAACAGTCTTCTATTGCTCATTACAACAATAAATCTTCTGTTCCATTATTATTATTGTTTTATTTCTGTGTTTGTTCTGCTGTGTGTATTTATGAGAACATTTAACTATGATTGTGTCTGTTTGATGAGCATCTTCACGCTCGTGCCTCCCATTACTATCAGCAGCCAGTGAGTGTGTGTTTGTGAGCATGTGGTCCAGTTTATGAATCCATTGTTCATTTGTGTGTTTTGCCACATGTGTGTGTAATACTGTACGTACCTCATATTATCAGCAGCCTGTGTGTGTGAGTATAGCATGAAATGTTATCTTAAACCTAATAGAATCAATACCCAAATGCAAAGAATTTTTACTTTTTAACATGTATGAGGATGTTTTAGCTCCATGGAAACTAAATCTAAAACTAAGACCTAATTAGTGGTGATAGCAAAAACAGCAAAGACAAAAATCTTCTCCGAAAACACCTAATCATATTTAAGTGAAAATGAGTGTCAGACTTTAAACGCAGCACAGCAGAGTCCATAACAACAAAACTCTATTGTATTTGGAAAGTTATCCGATAATTATCTGATAATTAACTATCATAATAAAACAGAAAAAAATACAGAATAAATTTTTTAGCACACTGTTACTACTGTCACTGACCAAAAGACAAGACTGACCATTTTCACAAACCCAGACAAACAGAGATATGTCCATTGGAGATATTTTCCTGCTGTTGAGGTTGGGAGCTTTTTTATTTTTTTCATTTGACTTGTTATTATTATATTGAACTTTTAATTATGGTACCTGTTTGACCTGTTTGCTTTACATGGAATACCACCTGGTTCTGCTTTTTAAGAGATGTTTCATATTTATCTGCTACAAAGGCGAGATCTGTAAATGTGGAGACATCCTCTCAGGTAAACGCATGAGCATTTGCACCATTATTACCCCAACACTACAATGTATGCCTGACACATGTTTAATGCTTGTACATTTACAGTAAGTCAGTTCTTGCTGTGATCTTACTGGGAATTATATTAGGATCATACAGGGTTAATCTGATCTGATGTGATATGAGGCACAGGTTGTCTAATGTACCTGCAGGCAGGCGGCTTCACGTGTTAATCTAAGTGTTTATTAGTATGTGAATGTATGTACCATTGTGATGATAAAAGCAAGTGTGTGTGTGTGTGTGTGTGTGTGATCATACTGTCACTTGCTGTTTTTGAGTGTGTAGGCTCTGTTGTGTCCAAAATCTGTGTGTATACTACATGATCCCAGCCTTACAATACTATCAGCAGGCTGAGTGTCTGTGTATGTGTGTGTGTGTTGATGGTAATGTGCTAGCTAGTAAATCAAGTTATTTCATTTTGTAAATTCTTACAATCTGTTGTTACTCTTTAGAATTACAATGCTGTTTTATTTTTTTCATTATTGTCTTTTTTATTAGTGAAAATATAAAACAAATGCATCTCAATTTAAAACATTGAATTAACTATTTAAATCATTACTAACCATCAAAGCCTAAGCATCTGGAGAAACTCATCCAAACCCTGACCACGATTTATAGCTCCCCAATGTGAAAACTTCAAACAACGTGAACTTTACTTGCCCTGGACAGACAAAGAAGTACATTCTCAATATGTATACAACAAACATGTGGATCTGTCCCAAGATAAACTTTGTACAAACAATAGCTGTTTAAGGACCAGTCTTCAGCCTTTGGCTACATTAGACAAACTCTAATTTCATTGTTCAAATACAGTTTTGTTTACATTTAACATTTCTCACGGGCCAAACAAACCCGTTACATGCATTTCCTGCTCCATAAAATGTTTTGAAATTGGCATCATTTATATCTTCACCTTACTGGTGTAATGCTACCTTTTACTGCACACTAGTAGAACAGATCTAACCTGGAAGTGTGGCACAACAAAGCTAAGTATAGTTTACACTGTACAATGCTGCCATCTGTTTCTAAGCATAATGATAAATAGATGCATATCCTTGTATTTCTATATTATATTCAGATATATGGACCACAGGCTCTCTCCTCTGAGCCCGTCCCCATACTGGGCCCCCCATCCTCCATGTTTTAGACACGCCCCTGGCTGCCTGTCTGTTATATGGCTCTCTGTGATTTTGTGCATTTTTGCAGGCTATTTTGAGGCATGTGTTAGTGTGTGTGTGCGCTCTGGGCCTTTAGTGCTCAATTGTTGGATGTTGTCATTGCCCATAGCAGAGCGAGTCCGGCTCCATTCTCCCCTTCGCTCTGTGCTCTGTGATTGCTCACTGCTGACTCCTCTCATCAGCATTGTGGTGTGTACGGGCTGGAGCACAGACCCGGCCGCCAGGTATGTGAGAGAAGCAGAGCAGGATATACACTCATAAATCTGACAGATGCATGGTGTGTCATTACCTTCCACTTATTATTATTCTCTCACTCCTCTTTATACTGTGAGCCACTTTAGCTGTTTTCCCGGCCCGGCTCTGAAACATTTGTACTGTGGCCTTGCGGAGTGATAGATGCTCCTGGGGAGGTACCAGGTTATTGTTGTGATTCCTGCTCTGGCTTTTTGTTTGTGTGCAGGACTCGAGTCTGGGCATTTAACCTTCTGTGTTTGGGGGTATGCATTGGCAGCGTGTGTGTGTATACTATTATGAACTCAGATTGTTTTGTTTTCACACAGATCTCAAATACATACACACACATACGAGTTCCACAGAATCTCTCCATTGGTAGAACAGCTCAACATACATGTCATTTTGAATACTACTACACAGAGGTACAGATATGTTAAATACTTGCCATTTAGAGCAATTAATATATTAATACACATGGGACATCCAGGTACTTGTAGGTTACACACTTGCACCTGCTTCATAAATCTCTTCCCACTTCAATATGTTAGGATAGAAGACAACCAAATGTTGAAAGCAGAACTCAGACCATCTTCTTGTTTCCTAATCCCTGAGCCTCTATTGTCAGGAATCTCTGTCAGGGATGAGTGTAGCCAGGAACGACAGGAGAAGGACCCAAAATGCAGACAGTAGAGGAGGCTCAAAGCAGATTCCAAGGTATTTATTTAGGCTCTTACTGGTAACACAGGTAGGCAGTCAAACCAGAAGGTAAGTCCGGGTACGAGGAATCACAGGAGCACTAGAAATAAATCCAACATAGGAACAACGCACAGAGAGCACAGGAAACACCGGAGAACATGACAATGACCATCACAATGACACTGACAAAGACCAAGGCAATGAACCAACAGAAAACAAAGAAAAAGGACAGGTATACATAGGAAAAGGTTAACGAGGGAATCGGGCAGGTGCGCAAAGGGGAGCAGATGAAAACAGGACAGAGACACGAGGGCAGGAACACACTGGAAATACAAGACAAAACTTCAAAATAAAACAGGAACCTGAAAACCAACTAATGGAACCATGGCATCTATCCATTATTTCTCCATTCTCTCTTTCTCTTCCTTACACTTACTTGCTGCTCCTTCCTTATTCCAACACTTCCTTCACTTCTCTCCTCCTTTTGAAATGTACAAATACGTACTACACACACACATACACACACACACTCATTGCCCTGACACGGTGTCCCTGCAGCCCAGAGAAAGAGAGAGAGACAAGGAGAGAGAGAGCTAGAGAAGAGAGCAGCAGTCGCCTCACAAGAGCAGACCTCATAAAACTCCATGTCACTTTGACTAATTTGTTAGTCTTGTCTCACTGTGTCGAATTGTCACCCCCCTCTTTCCCCTGATGCACCTCTACCCTGATTCCCCCTGTCCTTCTTTCCACCCCCACCCCCCTCCCCCGTCATATCCACGGGAAGAGGAGGGAGGGAGATTGGGAGGAAAAAAGGGGGCAATAAATGTAATATAGTGCGCCGGCCATTGGTTGCAGTGATCTACACAGCAATCCATCTACAGTCAGAGGAAGAACAGGGGCTTTATGGAGCAGAGGATAACATGATGGCTCGATTTCTCATCCACTTTCTGTCTCTGTCTGCCTCTGTCCCACCTCGAGAGGAGGCCTGCTGAGCACGGGTAGAGTAAAAATAAAAATAGGAAGGGAGAATAGGGATATTATGAATGCAGGCTGGGCCACAGTCCCCAAAACTAGATTGGGTTGGACTGGGCCAAGCAGGGTGGGGCGGTATAGATTGGTTCAGATGTTCAGCTGGGCCTCTCAGAGGACCAGAGAGCCAATACTGGATTCATAGAGACAAATTAAAAGCCACAATCATGCTCCGGGGGGAATCAATTGCCAGGTAATTATGGAGAATGGGACAGAGATTACAGAGACAAAACACAAACACAGAGATGTTCCCCTATGATGCTGCAGCATCACACCAGGGAGTACTCTGTTAGCTAGATATGAGTAACGTTTTTTTTTGTTGTTGCTGCCCCCCTACCCTCCCAAACCGACCCCCAGTACCTAGTCTTTAAATAGGAGCTCTGGCTCAGGGCTAAAAATAGGCTGTATTTCACCACCAGCCCCCCTCTACTGAGCTGTCAGCGCCCCTTCTCCCTCTTCTTCACAGTGAGGCAGACACAGCCCTCCTTCATGTGTTTTTGAGGGAGACAGGCAGTGTGTGATCACTCCAGCTCTAACCCATCTCCTCCAACACACACGGCAGGCCCAACCTCTCCTGACTCACTGGCCTCATAGGGAGGCTGCTGTGAACTTGCACACCAATTTGAGAGAAAGACTCATTCCCGCTGTGCTGGCCCTGTTTCTCTTCCAGACAGAAATGAGGGGCAGGATGTCCTGACGTGTGAGCGATGGGTGATGGAAGCAGTAATTTGGACTGGTACAGTACAGGCTGTGCAGGATCTGGGAGCTTGCTTGCCACTGAGATAGGCCTACAGTGAGATAATTGTGTTTCAAAATGGTGTGTTTTTTTATTTGAAGGAGAAAAAGAAGGATTACATTACCTTAATAGATAAAGGATTCAATCCGGACTAGTGTCATTTTATCAAGGAAGTTTTCTCTCTGTTCCCATTTACCTTTCATTTGGGCTGTTGCGATACAGGCTGGAGATACAAATCTTTACCTAAAACAAATAACAATATGAGCTCAACCAATTACAAGCTTACAATGACACTTTAAAGTGAGTATTGACCAAAATGCCAATTCCATTCAATTAAATAGAATACTCTTATTTTCCTAAACCTCCAAAGGCACTGATAATAATTACAGAGGTCAGGGCACCTATTGTGGCTTCATAATGGTCAAAGGTCAGGATCCTTATATCCTCATCTTCTTTTGGAATTATGTTTCTTTGTCTCAACCATCACCACTGGCTCTTTGTTGGCTCTTTAAGAAAAGTCAGTCTGCATTTAACATCTTTAATTGAGCTTTAAAGGCTGTAAATGGCATCAACACCTCCAATGAATTCACTGACGATGAAACAGCAGAATGATAATGAGAGGCATCAAACAATGGATGGTTTATCAAGAGAAATGGTACCTGATGACTTGAAAACAAAGCGATATCTGATGTGTGAGATGAAATGAAAGGAGCTGAAATGAAACAGCAAAGAAATTAATTAACCGGTGTCATTATTCTTTTTTTGTATTTAGTTATTTGTTTGTAACATGTAACACTGTGAAAAGATCATAGCTTTAGAAAAAAATGTGTCCAGTTAGCTTAGCGTTCATGAAAAATCTTAAGACTTAAAAAATCTTAATCTAAGAAATGTATTATTCTCACTACATCACAAAACTCATTGCAGTAAAGCTTGATCTATAGCTGCGATGAACAACATGATGTGGTAGAGCAGAAACATGGGTGTAACTGTTTCAGTTCAATTTGTCAGTGGTGAGTCAGGAAACAAGTTAATTGTTTTGGAAGAAAAAAAAGTCTTTTCACAATCCCCTAGGGGAAGTTATGTAAACAGGATTATTTTGGGGGAATTGTGAGTTTATGCAGGGCTCAAACAGAGTAACGCTCAATAACGCTACACAGTTTTGGCAGTAGTGGCTTTGTTGTTGCATGTAGATGCAGCCAAAACTAAATTAGTCTAACTCTTTTCATTTTCTATTTTAATTTAGTAGAACAAACTAAAGGCAACCAGAATGACAATATGACTATTTATTTTTTCTTTTATTGTACAAATTTTACTGTACTACAGAGTTACACTGCACATATGGTTATAAATTGAATCAGTGTCTCTTTCACAATTACACAATGCATTATTACAGATGGAAAAATTGGTGACCAGACGTTCAGTATCTCTACAAACATAAATTCTTCTTAGAGAGGTTCATCATTTGCCTTTGGCACCCTATTTGTGGAGACAAACTATATTTTTCTACAAATGGGCCTAGACTCTTCCCTTCATTTGGTGAGCCATATTCGTCATGTGCCACTGTGATTGGCACAGCTGTTTAAAAGTTATGAGATGAGTAATGTGACTGGCTGAGAAGGTAATGATTCATCACCACACCCTCCTATTAATATCCCACTTCACCCAACACGCCTGTCAAGCGTGGATGCTCACTGAAGAACAAAAATAGCAGGTGCTCCCGGATATGCCTTCATTGTGCATTGTGTGCACATGGCACCACACTTGCATGGATCGTAGTAAATGTGCAGTTAAAATAGGGCCCAATATGGCAACGCTAATTTTCATTACAGCCTTGTTAAACCATCGTTTGGAGATATCTTTCATTTTATATTAAATACAAATTTAGCCCGCTGTCTTTTTCTGAGTGACTTGACATTTATTGCACGAGCAGCACTTAAAGGACTTTTTGTGGGTTTAGCCCAGTGCTCACTTTACCAAACATCTACTCACTGCGTGTCTCCGGTAGTTAGTTCTGTCTGATGCACAAATTATTATTAGCATATATGTTGAGTAATGGTAGTTGATTAGCATGTCCCTAAAAATGCAAAGTTCTAACTTTAGTTTAGTAGATGAAATAGAAGGTAACAATTGAAAAGATAAATGCATTTCAATTTACAGATTAGGACCTTCCCACAAGTGTAAATTATTCTGTCCAATTCAACTTTAGGTCACTAAAAAGTTCATCTTCACACTGGATAATGCTAGTCAACTAAAGAGAAAACTGTAGGAGTTACAGCCAAAGAGACTCAACAGTGGAAAAAGAGTATACAGTAAATGCTCACACTTTTGTCATGGTTCTGAGAGAACATTTTTCTGTATTTAAAATGTCTGGTTGATAGCATTTCTCCTGAGCAGTGGTATTCACAAAGCATGGTCAAACACGGTCAAAGGCCAACAGTGTCCTTGTCTTTCTTTCTCTCCACTGCACTGTTATCAATCAGAGAGACTAGCCAAAGACAGATGGACTGAAACGCATGCACACACAAACTTAAACACTTACATTCCTTTCCTGGAAAATGTAAGCAAGTTCTTCTCTTCCGCACTGTTGGTTTTCCACCCCTCTGTGACTTCAGCTGACTTTTATTCATCATAACAGAATGAAAAATATAGATTTGCCCCTGCAGATTAGAACAAAAAAAAAATGAATGTATAGACATAAAGGAAATAGAGCATGAAGGAGGAGGAAATATGGAGAGAAAAAAACGTGAGTGAAAGAAAGAGAAAGACAGGAAAAAAAGTAGAGATGAGGAGAAAGAGAGATGGCCTCTCTTAAGTGCAGCAGCACACAGGCACAGAGCTGTGAGTTCCCAGGCAAGACAGCATGAGCTGCCTATTTGTCAGCATTGATCAACCCATTAAGGGGCTGTGGTGGGAAGCATATTGGTTTTGGAGGCCAAAGGGGCAGAGAGAGACAAAGATAAAGCAAGACGCGGGGTGTTGAACTCCTTTCGGCCTCGGCAGCCACACGTCTGTAGGATGAAAAAGCCTGTAGTCTTCCTCTACAATGTCTATGCAGTTCATTTCTCAAGGCCCAATGGGAAGGTAGTAGATGTCATTTGTCTTACAGCATCTCTGGAAGCTCCACTGTATGTGTTATCTTAGCTTTCTGCTGCTGCAATGCTAATAAGGAACTAGCTAGCTTCTCAGACCGACAGAATGTCACTTGTCCTCTTCCTTAGTGTGTGCGTGTATGTATGTGTGTGTGTGCAAAGGGTGGGTGGTGGGGTGGGGGTGGGTCCTGGCCCTAGGGGAAAGCAGGCTGCCTCTTCGCCCAGCCTCTGATGAATTCATATAATTAACTCTGCCTTGATCTGTTGGCTAATCCTGCACTCAGTAATAAGGGATTAAAATGTCACCTAAGCCACCTGCTGTTATTGAGCCCCTAGACTTTTTGTGCCTATGTGTGTGTATATGTGTGACAGTGAGAGAGAGAAGAAGAGAGAGGGGAGGGGGGTAAAAGTGAAGTGAAGTAAACTAAGGTGAAAGATTTATATTCTTTAGCGTGTGTGCTAGAAACATTTCCTCTGTTTGCACAAGAAAATGTATGCAGAGGACACCATAAAGTAGCTCAAAGAAGCAGACATCTTAACTACTGCCATATGCATGTGAGCGCTACTCACATCTCCATAGTTTGGCATCAAGCTGAACTCCATAATTTGGCAGGAAGCTGGAGCAGAAGTTGCAGCAGACTCGCTCTGAAAACTCATTGTCACAGTCACTAAAAAGGGACATGAAAGTGGGACATGCTGGAAGGTGGGAGTTGAGAAATCTTTTTTTCCTCCTCTCTCACTATGACCTCCTTGGACCAAGTAAAGAAAAAAAGAAGAAAGAAAGGAGTGCCAATTGGTTGGCTAACAGCCCGCAGACCAACGACCAGCTTGCCTTGCCTGCCTGCCGGCCACCTCCGCTCGGTTGCCTAGCAACCCCAAGTGTACTTTTGGGTTGTCTAATGACTCTTGTTGCTGCAGTGGCTCAGGGGCTACTAATGAAGCCTCTTGACCAATCACTGCTGTTTAAGACCTGGAAGCTGACTGATCACTGGACAGGGATTTTGGGACTCCAGGCTACCCTAAACCTCTTATGTGAGACAAATTCTGCCCCCAACCTGAGCTGCTGTCAAGACACATTCACACACACACACACACACACACACACACACACATACACACGCACACTTTTAGAATATGTACACAGAGACACACCTTAACTTATTGCTTACAATGCTTCAACTGACCTTAATTCTCTCCACCGCACACTCACATACATCAATGCTTCACCCTACCTGAACTTTACCTCAGACTCACATGTAAACATATTAAGTGCAATACTGATAGCTGTTGTCCTGCCAGAAATAATAGAATGTAACTGTCCCTGTCTGGCTGTTTAAGGGCATACAAAGATGATAATAATGATGCTAAGGGCCCCTTTTGTCGTTGATCCACACTATAAACACAAACTAACAGGACTACTGTGTACTCCAAGAGACTCACTAAGCCAGCCTCCAACACAGTAATGGCTGAAGCTCAAACATCTGGACTCACAATCCACCTTGAGAACATAAGGAACATTTCTTTCTCTATCTTTTTTACAGGCTTGAAAAAAGTATTAGTCACATCTGCTGTACTTTTAATGAAATCTAATCATTGTTAAAGGACATGTAAAATATGTTAGAATCTTGCTGTTGGCATTTGGATTGGACGTTTATACAGAGTGACTAACAGTGAGTCAACAGGTCTGTGTCTTTCTCAGTGATGCTTCAACTCGTCAGACACTGACAGCTGCAGAAACGGATTATATGACCTTTGTATTTCAGTTCATATAAGGATGGTCATTGTAATTGCAAGGCAACGTCCCCCAAAACACTACTATATAATGCAAGTTATATAATTCTAGTTAGTGACGACTCACAGTATTGTTTTCGTTTGTTAGTGTCTGCAAAGTCAAACACTATCAACCTTGTTCACCTTAGGAAAACAGGTTTTTAGCTTAAATTACAGTTAGCATTTACATCTGTGTGGGGATGAGTGTGGCTTGACTGTGCCTGCCTGTGTCTCTGTGTGTGTGTATGGCTTCATTCGCTTGTCTTTGTGATGTGTCCGTCATCTCTCTAAGCTTTGTTCCAGTGTCATGGCATATTGCTAGGCGAGTACATTATGTCCCCAGGCTGTCACCATGTATACGCTTGTCTATACATGTCCAACAGTCTTGGGTCTATATTTGGCCGTGGTCAACTGCTGTCAAGTGCTGCGTTGCCTGAGGGCCCAACACCCACTGTGCTGCCCTAGCTGACTGATCTGAGGGGGCAGTACCGTGTGCCATTCACTGGCACTCACATGTTGGACCTGTCCGCATGGCCTAGTTAGAAAGATAGGCCCACTGCCTACTGAAGCCACAAAAAAAGAAAAACACCATGCCAAATATAAAACACAATGCAAAATATGGCATGCGTGGGTAGCCTCAGTAAGCAAGGGTCTTCAAGGGTGGCTGTTAACACCCACCATTTTCATAAAGGAAAGAGGGGATATTATTCCTGTTGCAGAGAAGGCACAAGATCGAGTGTTTTCTGTTTTCATATTCGAACTCCAGGGAGTGAGAAAAAATGAAACCATAGACAGGGGAGCAAAAAGAACCAGGGGAGTTTTTATTCACGGCAGGCAGTTTTTAAAAGGGTTTTTTTATGTTAGCTTGGCGACGTTTTGCTTTCACCTCACCATAGAATGGATCTTCAAAGGTTGTTTATCGATTCCCTACTGTTAACCTTTCACAAGCTGTTTCACAGCTACAGTGTTCGGTGACTCTCAATAGCTTTCAGGAGGAGGCGGTTGGGGCAGGGCGGGGTTGGCTGTTCAGACCAGTGCCATATTGGTCGTGAGTAGCAAAAGGGCTTCGGGGTAGAGAGATGGGAGAGGAGGAAGGGATGGAGGCAGAGAAAGAAGGATTGCTGAGGGTCAGGAATGAGCACGATATAGGTGGTGACTGGGAGTCTGGAGCCAAGAGGGGACAGGAAGAGCAAGGGCCAGCCTGGAAGGACCTTTCCCTGTGGGGCTGGGAGTGGCTGATGTAATGGCATTAATCTCCAAGTGCCATCTGACACCCAGTGTGGCTCCGTCATTGAAAAGTGCTAATTCTGCTGAACTGTGAGGGGAATTCAGGCCTCTCTAGAGGCAGTGCCCTGGATTAATTAAACACGCTGGCATGGAGCACTGCACAGATTTATCTCTTTTACAGCATCGTCACTGTTTGATTTTTGCGTTCAGCTCACAGAGCAGGACAAACTCAGGACATTAATGCCAGGAACACTGCCACATCTCACTTGTTCTCTTCCCACTTCACATATTGTAGCGGTTGCTCCTATCGTTTCGTGCTAACCTGGGATTTCCCTTCTCTTCCTTTTCTCTCTTTCTTTCTCTCCCTCTACTTGTCTCTCTCTCTCTCCAGATGAACCGACCCATCCAGGTGAAGCCAGCCGACAGCGAAGGACGAGGAGGTAATTAACCTTCTCCTGGTCTCCGTTGCACACCTACCCTTAAAAACACACACACGCAAACACACAAATACACTGGAACAGCGCACACGCTATCCTTAATATTCTGCTCTCACTTGAGACACTCTGGGAGTTAGTAGAGAAGCCCGTAATATAGGTCACTTGCTTCTATTGACTTCCCATCTGTGCCAGCAGAGGGGCTGTCTCAGGTTCACAGTCACTGGGAGTGGTTCAAAGACAAGACAGACATGGAGAGAAAGACAGAGAAATAAAAGAGAGAGAGAATGGAAAAGAATGGTGAGTGGATGATCTCCATTCCTTGATCTCCATAAATTGATAGTAAAGCATGCTTACAGTCAAGAGGCAGAGGTGGAATACAACCCAAACATACACAGACACAGATAAGCACAAACACACTTAACTTAGAGAAACACCCCAGAGCTACTATATGTGAAGGGAGATGCTATTAATTTGACTGAAGGGAAGAAACAGTATAAGTCTCTCAAAGCAATATGTATCAGTGTTTAAGGAGTTTGTAACCTCTTTGTGGTGTACACAGTATGTGTTTGTTTAGAAATAAGAGCACAACTAATTGATTGTTATACACACTCCCTGTTTCACACATATGTACAGTATCCACTATAAATGTACCTACCTACCTGCTTCCCTAACTGTCTACCTTGCTACCTATCTATCTGTCTGCCTCGTTAATAGAACTCTCACATGATTACACTGGGATTATATATAGTATAGATTGTTGAACCATATAAAAGTTAGCAATGGAGTTGAACTCCATTAACATACTGTATATGCATCAATGGGTGCAATTCTACAGAGTTAAATTAGATAATTTGTATTAAAATAATGTTTTTAAAAAGCAAACCCCCTCCGTTTAAAGCATGTATTGTGACATTAAAATGTGCAGTTCTGCTTTGACATTGCACCAGTTCTCTTGCACAGCCTCCACCCTCCATCTTTAGTCTGACTGACATGGTGATTGACTGGATCATTCTGAAGCCATTTGTGACTAACATCACTGAGGTTAATGCAGATTAAGCCAGTTAAAGATTTACATGGGAGGAACTGGATCTAATTGGACCGGTCTGTGTCTGCCCTGTGCTTGCATTTCAGAGTGGTGATTTAGACTGCCTAGGTCAGATTAGACTGAGCCACTTGGCTGATTTATGTGGTCAAGTGTGAATCAGATGGCCCATTTCTATTGCCACACACACCCCCATGAAGATCTTGTTTTTGTCATGGCGGCGCTTTAATTAACGGCCATCTAAAAACAGGCAAAGTCTGACCGACAAGGCCTGGGCAAGAGCCAATCGGCATTCTCACCAAGATAAATTGGATCTCTGGGCTTAAGAGGGGAGGATGGATGGGTCCCAATATCAATTACTACCCTTTTTCAGCAGAAAGAGAAGGGAGATGAACAGGCAGTGTGAATGAAATACAGAGGGCTCTTAGGCTGGCACAGCCCCTGCTAGTCTGTCAGATGAACTTTCTATATGGGAGGACAGGATAGGACACGGCACAGAATGAAATAAGACCAAGCAGACAGGCCCCAACAGAGATATTGAGCGTTAATGGCAACAGGAAGTCAGCAGCCAGGCCAGGGAAGTAAACCACAGTCACAGCTGACAATGAAATGAGATTTACTACGAAGGCCTGTGGTTAAAGGAAAACAGACAGCCCAGCTAGGGCCGACTAAAGGAGAGAAAGTAGGGAGAGATTCATCTGTGGAAGGCTGAGGACCAGTCAGGTACACCAGTCCCAGCGGGCCCTTTACATTGTCAAACCTAGGGCTGAATCAGGACATTTGCACCTCTAGAATGGAGTCACATTTATCACTGCCAAGACATCAGCAATTATCTGTCATGGGAACTCGTGCAGGGGTCTCGATTACGTGCCTGTGCAGGCATTAGGGTCCATTACTCCATTTGGAGACTCCAGTAGCCCCTCTTTTGTTCACGGTGTCCCTTAGAGACGTCCTCTCTCTGGGGATATTGGGAGTGTCAGGAGGAGAGGTAAAACCAGAGTTCAGAAAATGAATAGGGGGCCCGGCGCCGCACAGTCCTGCTGCTCAGCTGCCATTGTGGATCACAGAGCTGATTCTCTGGCTGTCTATTAGAATGACTCATGTCTTATTTTATTTTTTCCTTGGATTATCAAGAAGGAATGGAGCATGGGAGGGGAGCTTCACAGCCTTTGAATCTATTTCTGTTCCTTGAGTCAGCCGACCTCTTCGCTACAAAGTCCACATTTATCTGATGTGCTTGACACCACTTTTTCTTTTTTTTTTGCCCAATTCGATCAAACCACGACTTCAACTCAGAGATACTGAGACACAATTGAGGCATGGGTCTTCTGTTCACTCGCTCTGTGGTCAGTGCAGGAACAGACAGGCTGCTATATCTCCACTTGAAACCCAAGCAATTTCCTTCAACTCAAAAGGGGCAGAAATGAGGAAAAGTAGACATCTCTTGCTCTCTCTCTCTCTATTGCTTCTTTTCTTTCTCTTTCTCCCTCTCTCTGTCTCATTGGTACTGCAGTGCAAAGGGAGAGATGAAGCGAGTGATAGAGAGAGAGGTGGGGATTCAGTACAAGTCCCATGGAGGAATGCGAGAGAGTGAGAAATGCAAGACAAAAAGAGCGAGAGGGGAAGAGACGACAGGATGAGAAAGTTAACGGAGGGTGATGGAGGCAGCTGAGTGAATCTCAGCAGTAAATCATCTCAGAGCCGCCCCATCCCTATCTCCTCCTCGCCTCGCCAGGAATCTTTTTCCCCCTGACCTTGTCTGCCGCTGTGTCTGTGAAGAAAAGATGGGGCCAGATTATCTATGATTGGAGATGGCCATTATCTAAACACAATCTTGGAGCCAGGTCCCACTCCTCTAGCCACTGCTGTGAGACTGGAGACCACACTGATGAGAAGAGAGCTGATGGGTCAGCCAGCAACACCCTCTCCTTTTATTAACTCTGATAAGATGGTTTCAACACTCTCAAAATGCCCAGCAACCTCCATCAACATCGACTTTTTCACAAAGTGCCACTCTCAGTGCATTTGTCTACACACAGTCTCTTTAGCCTACTTGTTTATTAGCTCCCTATACTTTTCTTTAATTGGATACTTGTACAGTGCCAGGAGCATTTCAATCCCTGCATTTGATTCTCAGCAGCCCTGTGTGTGCCCTTTTTAATATCTTATCCATGCCTTTTGTCTGTCTGGCTGAGGGGAGTCTTTGTGAATGGGCCATGTTTGTCCTTGCCAACCTGCTGCTCTCCAGAAGGTTGACCCCAGTCGGGCAGTGAAGAGATTGACAGGACCTTAAGATGTTGCGCACTGTGCTGTCATGCCCCACCGCAGCAGGTAGGGAAGAGTGAGGGCTGCTGGCTGGCTCAGTCTGGCAGGCCACAGGGGAGGGGCCGTCTGGAGGCACCTCGCACCCACAGAAGAGCGCACTCCACTTTACATGCAAATGAAGCCAAAAGATCCCTCTGTGCCTCTGGACACGATCGTGCAAAACTCTGAAAAGTCAAGAAGAACCCTGGCAGCAGTTGATATGTGTGTGCTGAGAAATACACACAGAGACGTGGGGACACGTGGACAGACAAAAGAATTCAGGGATATCCAACAGTGACCATTGCAGGGTATTAACGTACGGTTTTAAGGCATTGATTTAAATTACTTTTTTGCTCCATGATTTGGCCTTGCCATTATATGTATATAATGTAGAAAAAGAAGGTGTTAAAATATTTGGACAGATACCGCAACAGGCAATTTCTCACAAGTTTCCTCCATTGTTCTGTGTTGGTTTTTGAAGATGCATACCAGAAGGTTTAAAGCTCCCCTCCCACTCCCCCGGGTAAACGGATGTGACAGCTCTAGTGGTATAAGTAATGCATTTACAAACACGAAGCCTGTATCCTCTCATCGTGCCTGATACACTGACAATTTGAATGTTTGTTCTCCTCTGATTATTCCATTTACCACCTCACCCTACTGGATAATCCACTTGCATACATCAGATTGGGACCAGCAGCAGAAAGGTTTAGTGTGTGGTTGCACATCATTTTCACTGGGGGTCTAATTACTTCTGTTAGCTGGGTAGGAACTAAACACGAGTTAGAAGTAGAATGGGGCTTATATAGTTGAAGGTGTTGTGTAAAGGCAAAGGGAATGCTTGTGGAGGTTAAGAAATGCAGCTGAACAGATACATATATCATGCAGGTTGTTTTACAATTACATTACTTTACACTGCACTTGAACTGGGCATATTGACACTGAATTATACATCAAGTTTGAGCATTTTTAAATTCCAGTATTATATATATATATTTGGAATAAAACACTACTGTTGCTGTACTATGACAGAAAAACTACCGTATAAACAATCTCATCCAGAAAAATGGTTGAGTGGATGCATAAACATGACATTATTCAGTGTCCCACATACATTCTGTACTTAAATCTCCATCAAGCACTATTTGTTATCATTAATATTAAATCAAATGAATCCCTTTAATTTAAAAGAGTTGCTCATACTGCTGATCCAAGTGAAAATGAATATCCCACTATGCAGCTTTTTGCTTTTGGGGGCAGCTGCTCCCTGCTCTCAAGCTCATATGTTATCTCAAAGAAGTTAGCTTAAAAAGTTGACAATAATTATAACAGCAAACATTTGTGACATGAGTAAGTCCATAACACTAAAACAACTTAAGAATAGTCTGGCAAACTCCCTGGTGCACCTGCTAACATTGCCACGTACAACAAGAGGTGCAGAGATCCTGAGCTGCTTTCCTGAATTCATTGCTAAAGACTATTATCTTGAACCTTCATCCCATTATCCATACTGACTTTGTTAATAGAGGCACAAATGATACTAAGTTTAAAAAAATCCATAAAACGTGGGTAGTAAAACTAAACCTGTGTATTCTCTCTATGGGCCCATTCCCAGGCAAGGAAAGGAAAGGTTGTAGGGATATTTTTAATGTTGACCAGCGTTTGTACGATGTGTCCATTTGTTTTTATGTTGTTGACAACAAACACAATTCTTGATCTGGCAGGTTTTATGATCAAAATGTTATTCTGTGACTTTTGTTCTTTGATCCACAAGGGGAAATTTCAATTTGTGGATGTGTAGCAACTACTTTTCCTGATACAGTACTGTTCACTCCATTTAATTTTCTTCAGTTAATTTCTTTTTAAGCATCCAACTAACATTTTTTTTCATTAATGATCATAATGATAATCTATTGATGCATCTATAAAAAGTGGCATGGAGGTAAACTTTTTGTGACTAAATGAGGCTTGTAGGAGGTGAATTATCACCTGAAGTTATTTGGGGCAGGGAAATTAAGTCTGTTAAGGATCAAGTACTATTAACGCAGATCTAACACAGTTCTAACAGTGCTAGATAACAAGAGTCTTTGACACGGATTTTCTTTTTCTCTCTATGATAGGTAAATATTTCTATATCTAAAAAGCCTATTCTGAAAGCAAACAGCACCTTTTGATTCCAAACAGACTCCTGCCTTTACACAATGGGGACATACAGTAGATGATGAAAAACTAAGTTTAACTCAATATTAAGAAGCCATTCCCAACATTTTGTATACCCGGTCTGTACGCCTACATGTGTGAACGTGTCTGGTGGCAGGCCTCCCAGGCAGCAGTGCACCAGCATCAGGCTTTTCTAATGAGACCATAAGAAGCACAACTTCTCTGTTGTGCTGCCTGGAACATTACTTTGCATTTGAAATGCACCCAGCGGCCTAGCAGGCATCTTTTATCGTTGGATGCAGCTGTCCATGCTTTCTGAACACTTACTACTACCAAGCTTCCCTGACTACTGCCAGCGGGCAGTAAGTGATAGAATCATGAAAATTGAACAAAAAAATAAGAAATATTTACCACGACAAAGGAGCAGCAGAGTAATTTTTTAAAGAGAATATTCCAATTATTGGCAAACAAAAGCAGCAACTTTTGAAAAGTATTCTTCACAGCAACTGACTCATTGCCTGGAGAGAAAGAATAGGGTGAGGGATGACAATAAAGGGTAAAGAGAAAGATACGGAGAGAGCAATAGAGAGACAAAAGGAGAAAAGAGGAAAAGAAAAGCACAATCTATATGCATATACTGCAGCCTACAACACTAGTAGCACTTTATTCCATGGAGAGAAGCATCAATCTTGACAGCATATGGCGTATGTGCAAAATCCATTAATTTTTAATATACCGGGTGCTGAAATGAAAAGGCTTCCTGAGACAAGCAATTGTCAGATGTCAGTAGTGTTTTGATAACTTTTTTGATCTCCTTTTTTTATTTGCATTCATAAAACAGGGCTGTCCACATGTCACCTCAGTTTGGACATGGCTGGAGACTGACATGGAACCATTTTCCACACAATTGCTCCCACTTTCATTCAGGAGATGAGGCATGGGGGGGGGGCAAGGAAGACATGTGCAGATTACATTGTGTGTGAGAGGAAGTGAGTGTGCACTGGCTGAGGCCTGGAAAAAAACATTATATGTCGCACACGTGCACATAGGCATTAATATACTGTACACACATACAGTACTGTACATATAATAAAAATATGAAAGCATGTGTTGACAAGCTAAATCAAAGCGTGTGTTCACTTCCATACACCCAAACCCATTTTTTAAATAGCCTATGTATCCTTGAATCTGCTAATTACATTATAGTATACAGTAGAAATGCTCCAGAGTGGATTAATTAGTGGTGTTTGAGGATGCAATGATACAAACAAATCAAAATACTGTAGCCAGGCTTCCTAACTACCACACACACACACACACACACATGCACACACATTATTATTTTTAAAGTAGTGGCAAGGTTTGAAAGTGCAGATTACAAAGGTCTCTTCCGAGTAGAGCAAAGTGTTGTAGAGCTCAAACATTCTCCAGCTGTGTGGCTCAGCTCTGTTAAAGGGATAAGGTGAGCCTCACTCAATGAGAGATAAGTACAAAGAGGTCAAACAGCCAGCTCGATGAGTTTTGTCATGCTTCTATAGCCTCAGACAGGTCCATAGGAAGTTCCTCACCCGTCTTAATGCAAATACATGATCGTGCTTGTAAAGAGTATTCTTTTTTTTCTCCTCTTCCCACTTCTAACGGATAACTCTTTGGAGTCATCTCCTTGTGCAGAGGGTGCATTGCAAGATATTTATTCATATTCATAAAATGCCAAATCAAAGCTTGCGAGTGGCCATAGGAGATGAGCGGGAACTTGCAAAATCCAATAAGAGCTGCTTTGGAGACAGGTGCAAAGCGGACTAATTAATAGCAATCTATACTCTGGCCAGGGCATGCAGCGGGCCGACTGAGACACTCTCAGGTCAGGCAATGAAAAGATAGCAGCTCCAAATTCATTTTCTCACTGTGGCTCTCCCAAAGGAAGGCTCCCAAGTACACTCACACTTCCTTTAATGCCTTCACTGGGGTGTAATTTATTTTTGCGTTTGCCAGCACATTTGGAAAGTTCATTACTTCGCTCATGGCTTGTTAATTAGCCTTGTAAAGCCGCCATTAGATCTCCTCGGGCCAGGACCGAGATGAGACTTTTGTCCCAAAACATTAACACACTGCAGGAGGCCTGTAAAACTGCACTCTCCCCATTTAAGTTGTAACAGTGACACCTCAGTGAAAATGTGAAAGATGGAGGGACAATCAAGGCAAAGTCACGTGTGCTCTGAATGGGCTGTTGCCTCATTTCATGGTTCACCTTTGCTGACCTGGACAGGGGTCAGGCTCATTTCGCTCTAACACCTGTTCAGGGCTGACTTTACAGCTATGCAGCTGATGCCCACTATTCAGCTAGCTGCCTGTCCTCCTGTCGATCTTTGCTAAATCCCAGTCGACAGCATAACTGGCTGTCTCTGTGGTGATCTCCTCAGGGTTCTCGCTCACTTCCAACCCTGGAGCTCCAAGGGAGGAGGAACAGTAATGAGCAGTAGTACCAGGCTCAGCTGGCGGGTTTGAGAATTCCTGCTGTGCGAGGTGTGACTACAGAAACATGGACTGACACCACAGCTACAACACCAGCAGTAGAGACCAAGCAGCACGGCCTTATTGATTATGCAGGTGCTCATTTGTGTGGCCAAGCGGGTAGCAGGCACGTGTCTCATTTGAACTTTACAGGAATGGAACAGGATCCGATTTCCCCGCTGCAAAAAAGGAAGCCCTGGTGCTTTATTTTTAGAACAGCTGCGTCTAATGGGGCCTGGCAGGTACAGGAGGCGTCACATCTGTCGAGGCCCAGGTGATGCTCTCGCCCTCCACTCCTCCCCGCTCCCTACCAGTCAAATGACTCACACTGAAGATCAACAGTGTCATTTCCAATAAACTCTTCTTCCTCTTCCTGCCACTTTCCATCAGTTCTGGCGATAGGTTCTTGCTAGTAGCCATTTCATTCCACAACACAGCGGAATAGGGGATGCATAATGTAAAAGATGTAAAGAAGATGAATGCTCTGTCTAATGCCAGGGCACTGGGAAGATTAATTAGAAAAATCCAGCTTTCTGACTGGCCAAAATTTAGTGGTATAGAGCCCATACATCTGTGCCAGAGTGCCCCCTGGAGCTAAGGAAGCACTATGAAATGCAGTAGCAGTGAAGATATTGGTGTAGATGGAGCTGATCTTTAAACTGAATGAGGAGCAACACTGCAAATTTCACTCCGGTTGAGTATTGGTTAGGAAATTTAGTAAAGTCAGTGCTCAATGTCAGCCCAGATGTTACACACTAGATTCAGCCAACATTTAGACCGTACAGTGGGGACTGTTTTCTTACTTTAACTTAACCTTAACCCATGACATTTTCCTACTGACAAAGTTTACAAAAGATGTCGGTTAGATAGTCAGAATGTAGTCCTGATATTTCCGTGATTCATACCTAGCAGTGATTTTATGTTAACTTATTTTACTGTGTCGTATTGTATAGAATTAGTCACCAATAAATGGCAAGTAAGAAGTAGATCTGATCCCCCTCCAAACACCTCACCTCTCCAGTCATGCTTTAGCTACAGTTTTCTAATGTTCTATTTATAAAAGTGGGAAGTAAGCCACCTAATTAAACCACATATTCAACAGAAATATTTTGTTCATATATCACAATAAAAACTACCTACTGTAATGCTTTGCCATTCTTTTGTTTCAAGGCATGAAAACTAGACCTTGTAGCTTTCATAGCTGAAAATGTTTTGCAATGCTTCACCCTTCTCCATCACCGGGCTGTGAAAGCAAAAGGTCGTGGCCATGGTTATTGTGGTGACTTGCAGAAAAATAGATAGAATTATGCAGTGTGTGCACAAAATAGTAGGAAGACAAATTCTTTCTCTGAATTGTGACTCCAGCTTTATTTTAAGTTTTTTAGTTGTTGTAGTTGTTAGAGTTGAATAATGCAAATCTGCAAACCTTTGGTGAATAATTATCCACAAACAACTTTACACTGAAAAGCTTTCATTCATTATTTCTGGGCGGCCAACACTGGGCAATGTGCAGAATCATGTTCATTTTTTTATTTGACTTGACTCATTTTACAAAGTATTTGTTCCCTGACTTCATACTGTAGAAATGTGAGTGCTTAAAGATTTGTCTCCAATGCAACATATTTTATAGTCAGCATAAAGTGGAGAGGATGAAAACGTATAGTCTATCATGAGAAACCAGTACACACTTGCTAAGATGCTGTTAAGTTTTGTTACATTTCTTGAGTTTATCGTTGGATAGAATGTGCTGCATAGTTTACTCTTGCTTATTACAAATCCTACTCCTTAGGTGATGAGAAAATGTAATACCATGTTCTTGTGCCATGTTCTCTTTCAACTCAGTGACTTAAGCATCCAGACGATCTAACAGTTTGTCTACCTGTGCAAAATAGTCCTGCTCTGTTTCTACCTTTACCTGAAACCCACCGCGCTCCAAACATCATCTGTATCAAACGTCACCGTGGTAGACTTGAATAGCTCACTGGAAACATATATCTCCCTCATACCAGGGTGGGGTGGCACACCACACAACAGTAAGATCAACAGCAATAACAACAACAGCAGCAGAAGCAGCAGCGTAGGCTCAAAACAGCAGACTGCTGATAAAAGTGGGGTTTGAGTTGCACAAGTTCCTCTCAGCTCAGCAGAACGGTGCCATCAGCTGTAGCATTTGTCTGTTCTTTCTTCCACCCTCCCCTCCTTCCTCCCCCTCTTCCTCCCCCTTCCTCTCTTCCTATCCAGAAGACAGGAAGCTGTTTGTGGGAATGCTCGGCAAGCAGCAGAGCGAGGACGACGTCCGGCGGCTGTTCGAGACCTTCGGCCAGATCGAGGAGTGCACCGTCCTGCGAGGGCCTGATGGGGCCAGTAAGGGTCAGAGCCCACACACCTCCCACTCTTTTTTTTCCCTGTCTGTCCCTCTTAATCCCTCTGTCTGTACGTTTGCTGCCTCTCTCTCTCTTTCTGCTCTTTACATTTTTAGAACCATGCTTCACCCGCAGTGCACTCATTGACATCATCTGCAATCCACTCTGCTCTTTTGAATAACTCATCCTCCCCTTCAGCTATTCTGTTTTTTTCTCCACCTCTTATGTGTCTTGCTCGCATTTCTTTCATACCTCATTGTCACTGTGCTCTGACACCTCCTTCCTCCCACTTTCCTTTTCTCACTACTTTCTGTATTTCCCTTCCCTGTTTTGTTCTCACTCAACCCCTCCTTCCTCTCTCCTTTTTTCTTTCTCTCCCGAACTTCTTCTTATGTTGTCTCTTCATCACAGCAGCTCCTCTCACCCGGAGCTGGTACTCAACAAATCCATCACACAACACCTCGTCTTTCTGCTCCCCCCTCTCCTCCCCCTCCTCCTCCTCCTCTTCCTGTTATCTGAAAAGCGGAGGGGTGTAATCATGTTTGTTTCCCACATTCCCGTCATCCCTCCCCAGAGACACCATTGGACGATAATGTCCTACTGTAAATAAAGCAGCCAGGCTCTGGGTTTTGCTGCTGTCACTCACTGTGCGGCAGATTTGCCTGCGTTCAGGAACAGCTTATGCATTCATGTCTGTGGCTTATGTGCTATTTAGTAAGTAGAGCGTGGTCAAATTAAAGATGGCTGTGAAATGTGCGATGCAGGTGGGATTGTTCTGAGAGTACGGGAGGCTCCCCCATCATTCTTTGATGGGTCTCCGAGCAATGATATTGAATTGAACCTCTACCTTCCTTTCTCTCTGTTGACTGTGATTTATTCTCCTATATGAAGCGCCTGAATGTGTGAAAAGGATGTGTGGGAAGGCAAAGGAGAGGGGTTGATAATGCGCAAGCCTTCTGAGTATATCAAAGAGAAAGGCTGGCTATACTGAACCACACGCCTATCTGTGTCAACATCTGTTCCTCTCACTGTTAATCCTGGGTCTATTGCTCTGTGTCGCCCCACCGGCCCAGTACCTTTTTTTTTTCTCCCTGGCTTGTTTCCTCTTTTGCTGTCTCTCTCGCTCTCTGGCTCCCTCTCTTCCTGTCTGCTCAGATGCCTCAAGCTGATTGACAGCACATAAAATGAAATAAGGCCGGTGCTGTTGTGTCAGACAGGAGCTAGTTTTCTCCCTCATTCGCGCTTTCACTCCTTTTCACCCTCCTGCACCCAACACCTCATCTCTTTTTCTTTCTCCTCTCTTCACATGCCATACGTTTCCTGTGTTGGTATTTGTCTCTATTATCACTGGCTTGATCATTACCTTTTCTTCAAGTTTTCACTGCTATGAAATGGAAAACTGTAGAGCAATGTTAACTATGAATGCTAGCACCAGACAAAGGTCTCATATATAGGTATCTGGTCCTATCACTCACTGTGCAACAGTCCCACGCAATCATTACGGGATGTTACGGCAAATTATTTTGCCAGCCGCCTCGCTTGGGATGAGGTTCGCGTAATTTGAATGAGACAGACCTTGAAATTGACAGTGCTATCTGTTCCATGATGGAGGCTTTGTCCCCTGTTGATGTAAATTTATGCTACTCAGAGGCTTTTCAGCACCCCTCTTCACCCAATAAAAAGGCCGAGAAGTTTAACATCCATCTCTCTATGGCGCTGCTCCTCAAAGTACTTTCAAAGTGCAACACTTGCTGCCAGAGTTGAATAGAGCCCCGAATTGTCAGGAAAAATAGAGAGATGGCTTTTAGGTCTATAATTAAGTTGTGTTATAAATGTCACCCATCCAGCGGGATGGAATTCATGCATACATATTATTACCCCGGGAATTCAAAAGGCAGTGCAGATCCTCTCTCTTGAAAGCAATACAATCTCTCTTTTTCCTTTTTCCCCAACTCATTCTGAGCCATCAAATTCAAAAACTCAAATGTGCACTATAATTTATGAGGCTGTAGCACTTCCAATTCTTTTGAGATGTTGTGCTCTGTCTCCCTTAACTTTTTTTTTTCTAGGTCAGGAAAAGCAAGGCTACAGCATAGATTGTTTGGTGGAGAAATTTGAGGACATTGTATGTTTGACATGACTTTGCCATTGATGGTGTATGCCAAGCCCTGCAGTTTTGAGTGTCTTTTTGGGTTGGGCTGAGTTGCTGGGGTCACTGGCATTCTGGCACAATATCTGATAGCCTGGTTAGGGAACCAACAGCATGTTATGTTGCCTTACAAAACCAAAAGGCTTTTGCAAGAACAAACTGCCCCTTATTATTTCAACTACAAAGGTTACAGCGTTTGTTCCTTCAAAGACAGAGTTGCAGTCAAATGGCACACAGTAAGCTGACGCATTTCAGTTGGACAAATGAAGACCTTTCCTGCCTCTATCTGGAGGGGCGTTCAAGTGAAGTAAAAGGGTGCTAGAGTGCTGTGACAGAATCAAAGGCTTCTTTGACTCGGATTGTTTGCCTCTGTAGATCTATACAGCTTTGAGGACATTTGACAGTACAGAAAACACATGGCCTTTACTACTCACCATATTTCTGCACACAACAGTTTAAACTGCTTACCACTCATTGTGTGGCTGGAATGTGGATGGAAAGCCTCAGGTAAAAGGTGGAAATTGTCCTCCATTGATTGTGCACATACTGCAAGCATGTCCTTTAGTTCAATCTTTTTTGATTTTGTCAAGAAATTTTTAATTTGTTTGTCTGGGAAGCAAAGCTGAATCCTGAGATATAGAAGTGAATGGGTCACAGCCAGACACAGAACATCTCCTGAGCCTCTCAATCAGTGTTTGTAAATTAAATGAATCATCATGACTCCTTTGAGAATGTAGAGTGAATAAATGTATATGAACATATGTAACCGTTTTAAAAAGGTATCAGCAGTTCTCAAGATCAGGGATTGAACTCAGGAAAAGTCTGTCTGGTTCTAAGACACTGGTGCTACTCGATTAATGAAAAGGGGGTCAAATTAATCCATGAGTTTGTTAATTAGGTATCTCTTGACTTAACACATGAGCTACCTGAAGGCAAGGATAAGAATAGGACATAACAGAATACCTTGTGCAGTCTATGACGACCATAAAGCTTAGAGAAATAGCTCCTGTTTAATTTAATGGCTTTTGGAAAATTACCACATTTCAGTTCCACTGTATTTCAGTTCACTATCTTTCTCTTTATGTTTTAGTAGTGTAGTGCCTGTCCTTACCTACACACTCGTACACTATTTAATCATGTGGTTAGGATATGTAACCTTCCAAAAAACATATTGTGCATTATTATTATCTACTTAAATCATTTTTAACATCATTTGAAATGTTAATGCAACGAGGCTCCAGAACACTGCTGCCAACACCCGTTCCCTTGTCTTCCGGCCAACTTTTTATGTTGACTTTTCCTTTTGTGCTTTAACTACACAACAGATTTAAGATGATTTCAATGCCCCTTGAGCAAAGCACCCCTCCATTTGAAATTATATGCGAGCAAAGATTCGGTTAGATAGGCAGATTATAATACTATGCCTTTGTCATCATAATCTCTTTTATGAGTGACTGCACACAAATCACAATGTGTAAATATTAAACAGATTAATAATCACAAACAAGTCAGGATAGTAAATGCCTTGGCTCCATGCGCCATAGTGGAGGGGGTGGAATTAGAAATGGGCGAGGGACAGGATGTTCCACGCAGCTAATGCCTTCACTACAATTAGAATGATTTATTCAGAGTTATGCACTGAACACACAAATGGCAGAATATATTTACAAACCAGATAACATGAAAACAATGGTAATGAATGGTGTTTTTCTGCCATATTCAAGGCCATCTCCCTGATGTTGTGCCCCTCCCTTCTATTTCTCTTGTTTTCTGTGTACACAGGCTGCGCCTTTGTCAAGTTCTCCAGCCACGCAGAAGCACAGGCTGCCATCAACAGCTTACATGGTGGACAGACTATGCCTGTAAGTAACAAACTTTGAAATACACTCAGAAGTGTTGTTCTAACAACAGAATTAACTTTACTGTTAATTAAAGTTCATTTTAACACTGGTTGCAAACAATTGCATTTACACTCCATGTGGACAGTTTTGGAGAACATTTTGCAAGGGATGTGATGTCACTTGGATGTCTATTCATGCCAGCTGTGGTCCTGTTTAAAATGTGTGAGGTAGACTGGGGCAAAGTTTACAACAAACATTGGTGGACTTTCTGACTCTGTTTTCTGCCCTGCCAAGAGACAGACACTAACCAAGTCTTCCTTTAAAGTTTTCTATTCCACATGCATACGCCCACTGGAGGGTGTATGCCTCTTTTTAAAATTCAATACTGAATGTCTTTGTCTTTTTTATGTGTTTGGGAAAAGCTCATACATTTAAGACAAAAACATACACACAACAGATACCAGAATATCTATTATCTATGTATCTATTTCTGTATATCCATGTAGTATGTCTATACACTATACAGTATGTATGTATATACAGTCACCACAGTGACTCTTCACTCATTCAAAGCACATCAACAGTCCACAGTCTCACATACATTCTCGCTGTGTGTTATCACACACAAAAGATTCCCACAGTCAGCATCCGCCACCTTACAGCACACAGCTGCATACTCTGTATCTGTCTTTTCACTCAATATCCATTTCCTTCTCCTGCTATTCAGACTACCTTTTCAGCAGACAGATAGAAAGTGTTTACATTCACAGTCTTAAAAAGATATGATTACTGTGCACTGCACATGAATCCTTGAATTTGTCCTCAGGAGACATTGTACTGCATATGAAAATATACTGTTATTTACGTATAAAAGTTGAAACTGAAGCTGTGGAATGACGGACATAAAAAATGCATATATAGTTCAAGCAAAGTAAAAAAATGAAACCGTAGCTATGAGTTTGTTTTTAGGTTAATTTCCATTGTTACTCAGTATACAATGATTAAACATCACAGTATGCATTTCGATAAAATTTCAGTTCATAATAGAAACAGCAAAATTTTGATTGGAAGAATTAGTGAATAATTACTATTTTAATACATTTACCCATTCTTAAAATTTAATGCTGGGGCTATGGTTGCATTCCACATTGAATTTCCACTAGCTTATTGTAGTGATAGTGAAGGGGAAAAAAGACTCCAAAACAAATTGACAGATAGCCTTAAGCTTATCAGGTTCTTATAGCTATAGATAATGTTAGCTAACAATTGCCCTACTTACATGTCCAGAAGAAACTGAGCATCCCATGGAGAACTTTTTCTGGCCACCTGTTGACTGTTAAGTTCAATTTTCTCTGACACTGTAGTCCTGGTTTGGTCCACCAACTTCTGAAAACAAATATTAGAAAGAGAAATAAAAGTAAAATGAGACTTAATGAATGAATCATACTGTAACATTAAGGTTAAACAACTGACTAAATGCAGGTGCATAACAGTAGCTTTAAGGAATCTTGTAATGGTTTAATGTGTGTGGGTTTTTAGGCAGGTTGTTCAAAATCTAGCGCTCAATTGATTTTAAGTAGGCTCTGAGTAAGCCAATAGGAAGCTGCCACAACTTTGATAACATGGAAGTTTCTAATAAAAGTGATGCAGTTAATTCTGAAAATGACAGCCAATCAGTGTAAACGTGCAAAACAGGATACTTTTGTGCAAGTGGAGACAAGAGCAAGACAGACTTTTTGAGCTGTGTTCTTAACAAGACCAGACTAAAGCATGGATGTTTTCTGATTACATTCAAATGTTTCTCATTGCATGGGGAAATAGTCCTCTGTCAAAAGTTAATAGTTTGAACAGCTCTCTTAACCTGTTCCTGAAAACTGAAATTAGTGTGAAATTAGTGTCTTTACATTGGGAGACAGTGTGTCATCTTCATGGTGAAGCAATTTAATTGAGGTAGTAGGCCAAAAAAGATTATTTCAAAATTGGTGTAATTAACTTTTGACACTTTATATGCTGTTTTGGCAATTTATGAGAATAGCTTGGTAGTGTTAGAATTCCATACACCAAGATATAAATGTGTGTCATCAGCATAACAGTGAAACTTTTTTGTTTCCTTTTTATACATCCAAGTAGAATCATGCAATACTGTATGTCGACAAATTTCAACTGGACTGAAAACCTAGAATCTCAATTCTACTGAGGATAAGAATGAAGGGTGGATATTGCAAATATTAGGGAAGGAGTAGAACCGGGTAAAAACTTGTTGCATGAGCAACTGAATGTTTAAAAATATATATTAAACCAGTGGCCAGAGTGCTATAGATAATAGATAACGTGCAGGCTGCTGAATATGTTGTAATATGGAGGGAAACAGGTGAAGGGCTTCATACAAGTCACAGCCTCTTCCAGCAACATGACTTAAAAAAAGTTGTGACAAAAAAAATGACTTAAAACAGCTCATCACAGTCAAATTATTAACAGTGACAGTTTGGCCACTGTCAAGGGGATAGTTTTTGTTAAAGAGTATTAAAAATTTAAACACTTGAACTTACTTATCAAGGGAGGCTTCATTACAGTGACTAGAAGGGAGGTTAACAAGTAAGTCAATAATATTGAAAAGCACCCTAGATTTAAGATGGATCTTCAAAATGAGGTCAAATTAATGAGCTGCTTTTGCTTCCTTAACTGCTTCCTGATATTTCAGCATTAAGTCTTTAATAATATTGTGGGGTGCTTGCAGTTGATCAGCCTCCCATTCACTTTTGGCTTTTCTACATTTATTCTTCATAGCCTGGGTATCATCTACCCAAGACCAGGGTATTTATGTTGATATGTTAATAATGTTAAGCTGTAAATACTAGTTATATTGCTGCTCAGCCCAATTGTAAATCAGATTGCACTTCATTTGTTTTACAGACGTAGAACAGATATGCATGTGTTTATTCTCATAGCTCTGGTGACAACATATTGACCATTACACAGAATCACACAGCATGTTGACATATAATGAGAGGACATGACGTCACATGCAATGCAAGACACTGGTGCAGGAATCACTATGGTCAGTGGACCGTATTGCAATATACAATAGATAGTAGTTTAGCTGTGCAAGGAATTGTGGAGAGTACTGGAGGTAATGGTGTGTTGGTCCAGTGTGATATACAGTAGTTATGAGATGCATGAAGTAGTATTAGTTGTTGTTAATTTGTTTAGCTGAAGAATGAGGCCACCAAACCTGCAACTCTTGTCAAGCTACAGTTATTTATGAATTGGATATGCTTCTGTCGGGCTTGAACAAGGCCACCAAAAAGGCTTAAGTAAAAGAAATGATGAATTACAAAGCATCTCCCTGCCAGTGCTGGGTGTGCGTTGAGTGCTGCACAGCTGGACACACACATGAGCCCACACTCTTTCTGGCAGACATCCGCACCTTCACACACTTCACTGATGTTCCGCAATAAATATTTACGGACGCTTCCTGGCAGCCAGATAGTGTCCTGGAAGCCAGATGTAATTTACACATCTTTTTGATGCCGCCTCATTTTGCATTACATTGAAGTAGTGAGGGAGGGAAATAAGTGGTAGAGTCAGTTTAACTTTGTGTGTGGTTGTGGTGCTCAGTAGAGACCAAACTTTTTGGCATGTAAACCAGGGTCAAACTTTAATAAGCACTGGGCCACGAGCCAAAGAATAATCATGTGGCACACTGATGATCATGCACAATTATGACAGGCCTCTTACTGAATTTTGATTATAATCAAGATATTTACCTTCTACTCACAATATCTTGTTGACTCAATCAAAAGAATATGTTTACATCCAGAAGATTTCCATAATTGGAATCCTCTGGGGCTGTTTATTGTTTTCTTGTACGGATCAAAATTTGGCTCGTGTGAACTACTTTTGTGCACTTTGTGTTTGTTGTCTGTCTTGCTGTAGCCCAGGCACAGTTGCATTAGGTTGGGCCACTGAGCCACCTGAAATCTGCTGCAGATGAACTGTCCAAGGCAACATATGGAGCCCCAAACAGACCTGGGGCGGATCAAGAGCCATCCAAAAGTTCATTAATAATCTATATTATCCATATCTCTCTGCCTCTATCCCTGCACCTGTTATCCTCCTCTCCGCAAATCCAACTTCCTCTCAGATTAATAGGCAAGGTGGCCATTAGTATCCAACTAAGGCTTTGGAACTGATGGGGGATGCAGTTAATTTGGATAATATCACTGCCACATGTCGTCAACAACAGACTAACAGGAGGCAGGATTCAGAGAGTGGGCTGCTCAGCTCACTGTCTGCTGCCAGCTGTGAGGTCTGGATGAACCTTGAATAAAGAGTTGTCTCTCACTCCCTCTCTGTCTCTCTCTCCCTCTTAATGTTCTCTCTGCAGCATCTGTGTTACCTGGCACACACACATGCCATAAATAATACCTGCACCAAAATACGCTGGCCCAAAATGAAAGGCTTTAATGAAGCTTAAGGGCAAGGGATGCCACCGAAGGGCATGCGCTGATAGATCGGGTCATAGCTTTAATTGATGTTTATTGCAGATTGTAGGTGCTTCCAGAATTAACTTAAAAGGTGATTGGGCACAGAACAGGCGCTCTCACTGGTTCAGCTGTTGAATTACAGTAAGGCTGCAGAGGCACAGGTGGCAAAACTTCAAATGGCAGAGCCGGGGGCAGGAAGGCAACACCCAGCAAATTGCAGACATTGTCATGTTCAGTGTCACAGTGTGGCTGACAGGGTCTGTGGAGCACACCAGTATTGGCAGCAACAAGAGTGTACATGTGTGTGATACTACAGTTCTGGATTAATGAGAGATAAGACCAAGCCAGAGAGCATTGTCATTGTAACCCACAATTCATCAAACGCCACATGAAAATTTTGTAGCCTCTCGGCAGGCTTGTAGCTGACATACCACATGGAGTTTTCTGTTTTTTGCACTCCTTGCATATTAGTAAAAACTGTTATTTACAAAATGTACTATACACACCAAGTGAAAATACCACCATGAATGACAGTGTTTGGCAGCTGCAGCAGTATGTGGTGGCCAGCAAGGCCAGACCAAGACAGCATTATCCAGTGCTAATGAGAGACAGTCCTCCCATGAGGCTAGCAGAGATGTAGCAAGGTTCAGAGAGTTGAATACGAAGCCCACAGGGGGTTCATCCAATTACCAAACAAACTTGTTATGGTGTATTCAATTAATTTCTTACAGATTCTCGATTAACACTTTTTAGAGGCTATAAGTCTGTAGGAACCTGAGACAACTTTGGAAGTTTCATTTTTCATTTAAAAGTAGCTGTTACATGTTTGCTGAATGGGAGCGAAAGCTTCTTAGCACATTTGTTGTTTGTTCAATCAGTAATATGCTTTTCGAAATGACAGTTTTCCCTTCAATGAGTGAGTCGTTATATTATATTGCTGTAAGCCTCTGTAGAGGATGGAAGATGAGTGTCTGTTTACCTGTTAATACACTTAACATCAGTGTCTTTATATCACAGTAACGCAGAGATAAAAGCAAAATACCTTTTCACTGGTGTAGCTGTGTTCTAATCCCTCAATTACCATTGTGTATATTTCCATCGAACACATTTCGTGGCCTATTCAAAATCCAATATGGGAGATTTTCACAAGTCAAGTGTTGTTGTTCAAGAAATTAGATTAGTTTTTGAACCCGTGACAAATTCCTTAGTTGTACCTGTCAAAAGTGAAGGCTCCCTGTTGGCCCTTATCAAATTCAGCAAATTCATTTTCTCTCCAGGTATAGGAGTCATGCCGGTGGAGGTTATTATTCTGTTTGTTTGTCAGCTTGTGATTTTCTGCGACCAGTGAGGAGTGGCTGCTTTGCATCCAGTGCCTGTTGTCTGCTGCCACCTGTTCCTTCATTACCTGGCCACATATTACTGTTTCTTTATGTGGATAGAAACTCTTGATCAGCTTTTGTTTTGATTAGGCCTTGGATCTAGCCAGAATACATCCACTTGAGATGTGAGGATATGAAATTCTCCTGCTCAGGGGTGAGGATAAGAGAAAATTCAATTTTTTTATTTTAAAGGGAATATGTTTGGCTTTTATGCATTGAAAGTCAGAAATGTTAGGCTCTGACATGAGTGGCAGTGCTGACAACACCTGCAGAGGCTGTTGTAGTGCTTTAGTGCTCCTGCCAAGGCTGTTCAGTGTAGACATTGCAGACTGGGTCTCCTCCTGTGCTGTCATCTACAGCAGAGTACTCTGCTGGGAGAAGCCAGACCAGGCCAGACTCTTGAGTCATGGTGCAGTGAGTACAGGCAGCCTCGGGCTTTCACAGTCCCGATGCTCACAATGCATTCTTCATGAGGTATTAAATGAATGTAAGAATACACACACAAAGCAGAAAATGAATGTGATCTAAATGCCAGGCCCCCGTGCTGTGGGCAAGCTTGAGCAACAACACTGGAGGAAGATGTTTGCTCAGTGCCAGCCTCATTAAATCCAACAGCCCAGTCCCTTCAAGTGGCCCACAAAGTTGAGAAAGAAGTGAAAAAGGTCAGGAGGTGAGATGAAATTAAATTAAAAAGGGAAAAACTGTGCCGTTAACGCCGCTATGTTGGAGTATTTATTTAACAAATTGAAATGGCATTGAGGGAGAAACACCAGATGGGTCTCCTCTGGTCTGAGGTGGGGTGCTGGCTGGCTCTGATAGGATCCCATCTGAGACGCACTGTCCCCGGGGGGCATGTGGATTCATTCCCCAGCCTCATTCTCTTGGTTATGTTAATAAAATAAATCAAATGTTTGTAAGACACTTTTCACAATGGGTAGTCAAATAGCTTACATGCAAAGCCTCTGAACAAGAACTTGTTTTGTTTTTTTGCATTTTGAAAATGCATATTTGTCTAATTTAAGAACAAAAACAGTAGATGAGGGAAGGAAAAAATGGTGACTGATGTTAGGGTAATGTAGAATAAAATCTATAAAATGTTATGTAGATATTATGTAAGGTATGTGACTAACTAAACCACAAAGCATGTGTCCATCTTGGCAAACTTCCCTCTCAATGGCACTATCGCTTAGCTGTTCCTGTTAAAAATTTCATGAAGCGCCTATAAAAATAGGGCACACTTTTTGTATGAATTACTATGAAATAGAATGAAGTTCGGTTTCACAACAGTAAGACTGAGCCTGTTCAGTGGTTGAATACACACTCTCTTACTGTTCAGTTGCAACATTCAGCTTCACGGGGCATAAGTTTGTTTGTTTCTATGATTTTCTGGTTGGATAGCTCTGCTTTAGTAATGTGCCTCCTGTAAGTAGCACTTGAGCTTAAACTTGGACCTGTAGGGCCACTTGGTCTAGCTCTGTCAATTTCAATTTCTTAAACAGTCTTGTGCACAAGGAACATGTGAATGCAGCGTCACTCGCACTGGTCAGCCTCATCTTTCTCTGTCACTGTGTCCCCTGCAGTTCACTCACATTTTCGATTTCTACACCTAAAGAAAATATGGAAATCCAAATCAAAACCTGAATTTGTACTGACCCTGTCAGGATGAGACATTTTGTGAAAGATGAATCCAAGTTGTGATTATGAAGTCCTTTTATCCCCATGTCTTTGCTTTTATGATCTTACTAATCATATCCTGACTGCCCCCTGGCTGCCTGTGTCCTTCTGTCCTGGTGGTACTCCGTGCTCTTTCCCAGCATGCACTGCCTGTAATTAAATAGGAGCCTGGTTCTCTTGACAGTGTCTGTGGCTGCTTTCTTTGCCTGGCAGCCTCCTCATCCTCTCTCTCTCTCTATCTCTCTCTGTTTCTCTTTCTCTCTCTCTTTCTCTCTCTCTCTCTCTCTCTCTCTCTCTCTCTCTCTCTGTATCTTTCTTTATGTCTCTCACTCACACAGAGACACTCTCTCTCCCTCTCTCCTTGCCTGGATGTCACATGAGGAACTGACTCTGGCCTCTGTCTCTCAAATGATTTAATTGGATGCAAACTCAGGAGCATAGACATCAATACAGAACTATATCTGCCATAAGGCAGAGCCATTAGTCAATACTTCGCCCTCCACATGCCGAAGGCTTTTGTCAGACCTAATTACCCAGTACTGTATTCAGTGGAGCTTCACCAGTGGGGGACTGGGACTCCTGTGGGATCTGGTTAGGATCACAGTTCACTCCCAGTGTACACAGTGGAGATGGAAAGTTCACAAAAGTAAATATCACTCACTATTCTCTTCCATTTAACGCTGACAGCTAAATGACTGCGGTCATGAGGGGTGCACATTCACTTCCACTGTCTTCTTTGGCTTAGAGATATTAGGTCTGAAATGTTGTATACACTGGACACCTGATGACAGAACTGAATGACATGCTCACCACTGTTTCTCCTTTGTGGTGATGTATAAAACTCACTGACTCTCATGTTTTTAATAAAAGGCTGTTGGTACACTGAAACAGATCAGCTCTACATCTTTTTATTATGGAGCCAACATTTTGTTGTAGGTCATTTCCCAAGGGAAACACACACATTGTGGGAAAGCTATTTTCAACCACACACTAAAAGCATTCGGCAACCTTGTTTCTAAATGGCCTATATTTAGGTTATGGTCATTGATAGTGTTCAGTATGTTCATATATCTGCACCCTTCCAGTTAAAGCATCACATGTTAACTGGAGCAACAGACTTGTCAGGCATATGTAACAATTTCAGTCAGTGACATCACTATACATGATATCAGTATTTTCACTTTTTTCAGCTTTGGGAAATTCATATTAGCTTTCCAAACTGCTGTAGAATATGTGTTATTGCCTTGTGGTCTTTCTTTAGTTTTTTCCCAGTGAAAAAGTATTTATTCAGTGTAAGGATGTTCACACAGACAGTTTTGGCTAACAAACACCAGCTTATTTGCTGGTTGGCCAGCTGAAGTTGTAGGTGTGATCTTCAAAATGCTGCTGATTGAAAGTTACCATGGTAGTTGCAAAAGTTGGTAATTATTAGTTGTCCTACTTTGTTGAAACTCTGACAGCCCAAAAGACTTTTTCAAGTTACTATACTTAAATCCTTTTTTTGCTCATTTGCTTTATGTTTATTTGCTTTTGTTAATCTTCAGGCAGCCATTAAAAAGAATGATAATACACTACAAAGTGTTAAATAATTTTTATGAAGACACACATCAAAAGTGGTAATTGAAAAACTGGACCTATCTACAAAAGTTGCATAAATATGGAAGTTTATTTGCATATTACACTAAGCTTGTAAATATATGTGTCCCTCCAGGGTGCTTCGTCCAGTCTGGTGGTCAAGTTTGCAGACACTGATAAGGAGAGGACCCTGCGCAGGATGCACCAAATGGCGGGCCAGCTCGGCATCTTCAGTCCCATGACTATCCAGTTTGGGGCCTATGGCGCCTACTCTCATGCTGTAAGTCTCAGCCCGGCGGGGGAGGAGACGGTGAGCTTTACAAAAGAAAACGAAAACTGTTGTGATTTGAGGTTTGAACTCCCTATCTCTCCCACTAGGCATGTGACACTCCCAGCGAACAACTCCTTCAGTGATTTACACTATTAAATGACTGCCCAACTTTACAGAGGCTTTAAAGAAAATGCTGCACTGCTTTTTATTGTGTCTTTTTATCCCTTCATTTGTCCAGGGAAGCTGCTTATCATGTATGCTCAGCAACACACTGTTTTACTTTCATACAGTTGTAAGCATCCATTTTATATTCACTTTCTATTCCCACATTTTTTTGACTAGTGAATTTAAACTGCCAAACCCAAGCTTGCCTATTTAACATTTCATCTACTTACACATATGCCTTTACACTCAAACAGAGGTGCACGTCTTCACCGACAACCCACACCTGCTCACCCCCTACCCCTTTCAGTGCCAGCCCACCCCACCCCCATTTCATATTCACACATGAAAGTCACAGCCTGGGTTAGGAGTCTGTGAGATTTTGCACTCAGACAGTAGCTAACAACTCACCCTGACAGGTGAGAATCGCCCACTCACGCACAATCTCTCAACTAACTCTGCCACCGCAGCCCCTTTTTTCTTTCACACCTATACATATACAGTACATATAGATATACATAGTCTCCAGCTTGCTAAACTCATCTCACCGTATAGCCTTTATATTGTGTCAGTATAATGAGCACAAGGCCAGGACGGTGTTACAGTAGATGGGAAGCAATGCTGCAGGGCAAAACAGACCACTCTGCTCAAGAACAAGGCATGGGCCAAGCAAACAGAGATGTGAGAGTAAACATGCTTTGGTCCTGCGGCTATTTCACCCTCCTTTCCTTTTCTGTCCTTCCCTCCATCCCTCCCGCCATTTGCCTCTCTCCCCACTGCTCTTTAATCCAACAGCAGATGATGCAACAGCAAGCAGCCCTGATGGCAGCAACACAAGGGTCCTACCTGAACCCCATGGCAGCCATCGCTGCCGCGCAAATGCAGCAAATGGCAGCTTTCAATGTCAACGGCCTGGTGGCTACTCCCATGACACCATCCTCAGGTATACACTAATAGGCACACACACGCACGCACTAACTGGCACGGGTGCAAGAGCAGAGGCACATGCAAACACACACACACACACACACACACGCGGGGCTTCTCTCTCTATTTCTCACTGCTGCCCCGGAACATTTTCATCATTAGCAAGAATTATAGAAGGAGTAGTAATATATTCATTCAAGGCCTTTCTGCCTTTTTGCCCTTGTTACATTTTTTTTAGATGTAGGCTCCATTTTCGGAAGAAGCAGACATTGCCAGCGTTGCATTAACAGAAGTAGAGCCTTATATTGAGTGAAGCATGATGGGAGAAGATGTACAGCATTCCTTGACACTCATTGGCAGCCACATTATAGTCTCTCTCACTCTCTCTCTCTGTCTGTTGCTCTCTCCCTCTGTATCTCTGTGACAGTGTGTGTTTTCTGGGAACACAGCCAATCCGATGACTTTGGATGCAGAGTCCTTGGCTTATACAATATAAGAGAAAAGATTTGTGTGAGATAATCCTGGACCCCAGTCTGAACTATCTTTTTGGCCCTTGTCATGAGGAGCTTTGATGGCTCGACACTAAGTAGGTAGGCCGCCTGAAGGCAGGGTCATTGCAAATGTATTAAATAAAGTGGCTTGACGCTGTACCTGGCATTTGTAATCCACAAGTCCTACATATACCAGGTAATGTCTATCAAACATAATCCTACATGACTTAAATGTCCTTCACCTGGATTAAAAATCCATCAGCACAAAAGGGCACTGACAAGGTGACAGACTTGGACTATCACCACAATGAGGAAAGGCGGTTAGAAGAAGAAGCACAGGCCCCTGTACATTATACTGTACATTATACTGTACATTATGTACCTTCTTGTAAGTAAATTTTTACCACTACTTTTTGTATCTTCAAAAGTGTAGTCATATACCTCAAGTGACAAAAATATACCTTTAAACAAGGGTATAATAATGAGAAAATCAGAGTGCTACCTTTATTTTGTTCTACTACAGTGCTGAATGAGAGCTTTTTCCCCTGCACCACCCTTACACCTTAATTAGTGTGCTACCTTGACTGATTTTAGAAACTGTACCTTTAGTTCATGTTACCAAACTACACTTCACGAGGGCCCATTATGTGGCTGTTATACAGTAGTATATTTGTGAGAAAATGTACATTTCAGTGCAAAAATATACTATGTAATAGCACGTGAAGCATGCACCCTGCAGTTTCCATAATGACTCTGTATCTATTTGCAGGCACCAGCACACCCCCGGGCATCTCTGCCACAGCCGTGCCCAGCATAGCCGCCCCTATTGGGGTCAACGGATTCAGTGCCCTCCCGCCTCAAAGCAACGGGCAGCCCACCTCTGAGCCCATCTACACCAATGGTATTCACCCTTACCCAGGTGAGCCAATTAAGGTCTACATAAAAGAAACATGAGATATATTTGTAACATCTACTGTCATGAGACTGTTGCTCTGACCCTGACACTTAGCTGCTAGTACTGATGGTGAATGTTTTATTGTTCTAGTGTTGCACTTGATCTGAATAAGAACATCACCTAATTTCCACAATGCAACTTCAACATGTCAGTCAGTGGTGACAAGTCCTTTTTACTTCACACTCTCATTACATCTTTTTCTGATTTGAGCTGAAGCATTTAAGGCTTGAGGGTCAATCAACAGTGCAGATTTCTGAGAAGCCAGTCCTAGTATCATGATGAATCCATCAGTTCATCCATCAGTCCATTATGGTTAATTCGATGTGTCTCAGCCCGTCCTCAGCTTCTTAATGTTGTCTGGGACTGATTCCTGAAGAATTGACAGACACACACTCCCTGTTTCTGCATTATGCAAAGGCAGCTGCAATTGTAATGAACTACAAAGTGGTTTGTTTGGCATGTTGTTAATATTTGATGCAAACATCTGGGGCGAACAGGCATTTTGAAGAACTGAGATATGACAACCCAAATTTCTCCCACTCCCTGTGTGATCTTATCCCCTGATGGTTCTCTACAGCTAAGCCAATTTCTGTCTTGCTCTTTAACATTCTCTGTATGTCTTTCTTTGTCTCTGTGTCTCTCTTGACCATACCCCGTCCTCCCTTTGTCTCTTTTGCTTCCATTTTCCTCTTTGTCACGCCCCTTTCTCTGCCTCTCTTTCCGTCTGTCTGCAGCACAGAGTCCAACGGTGACCGACCCTCTCCAACAGGCTTATGCTGGCGTCCAGCACTACGCAGGTGATCTGTCTCTCCTACCTCCTCTACTCTCTCACTTCCTCCATCTGTCCCTCTCCCCTCTCCCTTTCTGTTTGTCACATCAGTAGACATTATGACAGGTAGAGATAGCCGGACGACCAGCCAATTTCCTCCCGGATTAGGCTACTTTACATTAGGATTGCAAAAGGATTTTCAGTTGACTTGATTATACACCTACACAAAAAAACTTAATTCCAAAAGTACACTGAGAGCTGAGGATCTGAACCTGCCATATCCTCCTACATGAGAGATGACATAGACCTCTCATAACCACTGCTTTCTGCTTGACATCAGCTCTCATTAACATGGTGTAAGACTCCCTCTCTTTCTTTGTGTGTCTGCTCAGTAGAACCGCACTCCACTCCCCTTTTGCCATAATCTTTGTGTAGTGATCCACCAGCCAAATGAGCCCAGGCTCCCAGTCATAATGCAATTTATTTATGCAATGTCTAGAGGATGCAAATGAACAATGGAATAATGATTTGAGTTTTGTTGTGTCAAATATGAAAATGGAGATGTGAAAAATTCCACTCTGGTTCTCCCTTTGCAACAGCAGCCTACCCTGCCGCCTATGCGCCAATCAGCCAAGCGTTCCCCCAGCAACCAACCATCATTCCCCAGCAACAGAGGGAAGGTAAGAGCGAGCAAACGCGCCCACCCAAGATAAAAGGTGATAATTGCCATGTTCCATTCTAATGTAGCTGCACTGCTTTGAATTAGCGAGGGAGGGAAAAAGCTGGCTGGGGAAAATGTGAGAAAAAGGCTCCCCATTTAAAGAGAAGAACATTAGCAGTGAGATGGAAAGTTACTCTGTCATTATTCAAAAACTGCACTAATTCAAACTCGCAGTGTTGGACTGCTTAATCAGTCCATTACAATGTGTTTAAGTGGTTATAAATATTCATCAGATTAATTAGCTGCATGCATAATCATTTATTACCATTCCTTGTGTAGTGTTCGCTCTTATGCCACGGCATCAGATGTAATAAAGCATGGGATATACTGTGATGGTAAATCACTCTGTTTGACGCCATTCGTCAGTCTCAATTATTCATCTATATGATTGTATGAGACAGCGTAGAGTGGCATGAATATTCAATATCTGAAATTGAGTGTTTCCAACATTGCCTAGAGGAAAAGTTAGTTTATGTTTGCATTGTTTCAGCAGTGTGAGTGCATGCCAGGGTCACAACTGTACGGATAAAGTATAGATAGACACAAACTTATCGCTCCTATTCACTTTACATGGAGGCATAATTTCACACCATAGGAACAACATACAGTTGTTAAGGACATCCCATCTCTAACTGCTACCTTGGAACATTTTATTCATTAGCAAGAATTATACATGGTAATGCATACATACTCAGACACAGCCACTCTCTCTCTCTCTTTCTCACTCACACACACACACACACACACACACACACACACACACACACACACACACACATCGAGCTATTCTTGGTTGAGCCAGTGGCCTGTCTGAGTTCTGGCCTCCTCTGGGTTTTGGCTGCTTTCCCAGCCTGTCTCAGTCCACTGCCACAGTCTGCAAATTTAAAAAGAGACACCTAAACCTGAATACACAGGTACAGCCAAGCCTCAGCTTCAACCTCCCTCTGAAAGCTAACAATTTCAACAATACATTCTTCCAGTCTGTGTGTGTGTGTGTGTGTGTGTGTGTGTGTGTGTGTCAACAAAGAAAATCCAGCCAAATCCCAAAATATAATTTTAACCAGACAAATCTTCACTGTTTTTGAAGATATGTGTCCTTTTTATTTCAGCTGAGCATCTTAGGCAGCACAGCTACGTGTTACTGTCAATACTGTATACAACAACACATACTGACACAGCAAATATCAATATATGTTATGCTCAAAGTAATGCAGTGCTGTCAAATGCTTGTGGATAAACTAAAACTCAACTAATCAATTTAATCAGTGCTGCAAACTAATTGGTTGTAAAATCAAGATATAGTATCAAGGGTTTTCCTGCATGGAGAATTTAAAGGCAGGCCTGTTGCTTCAAGTTTCATGCCAACTTTTCCAAATCTGTCCATGTTGGGAATAATAAGACCCATTTCAAGAGCACTGGGTAAATGCATCACCGCCGACTGTAGTTGCATGAGCAGAATAATTTCAGGGTGGTCTCAGGTGAAAATCAAAAATCTTAATCAGTGCAGCAAAACCAGGGATATCATCTTTTTTATTCCATGCATTCTTCTTCCTTATCAAAACATGGTGCCTACATTACCCACAATGCAACTATAACTCGGGTGTGTTATGCTAAAAGCATCTAATGTAGCCTCGAGCCCCTAGCCTTAAGCAGAGATAAGGAGCGGGCTCCAGAGGTCTGGTAAGCTCACATCTATCTAACTCCACACACCAAGATATTTTTCACTTTCAAACTTGTAGTCTTCAGCCCCAACCATCGCTGCAAGTGACATGACTTGAGGCAATTTATCAGATTTCCCACAGCTGCCTCTGGAGCCGCAGAAAGCTTTATACAACTTTTTCACATTATGTCCTAGTAAACAGACTTTGATGTGTAAAATGGGTGCAGTTCCCCTTTCAAAAATAAATAATAATATATTCTGCATATGTGAATCATACCAAAATGACTTCTCATCCTAATCTGTACATCATACAGCCACGTGTCTGGTATAAATAATGCAGCCAGATCAACTTGTCAACATGCACTTCCAGATCATTTTGCACTTTGCGTCTTAGCACTTTCCCACTGTAGACAAAATATTCTACATATGATATACAATTTAAGCAACGCACTGTAAAAAAGATTTACTTTTGGTGGCATTTTTGTAACATATGGTAACATATAGGTGGTCAGTTAAAAATCTTCATTGCAACATTTATTTTTTGACTACCTTGTAAACATATACCACAAAACCACTATCATTTTTCAATTATCCGTCATAAGATTTCTTTTTCTTAGTAGCTGGCTCTACTAATTGTATTGAGATTCATTAGCTCATGGTTTATGTCATAACTTTTTTCAGTCAGGAAAAACAACTCTGTATGGGCAGCACGGTGGTGCAGTGGTAAGCACTGTCGCCTCACAGCAAGAGGGTTCTTGGTGCGACCCCACCAGTCGGCTGGGGCCTTTCTGTGTGGAGTTTGCATGTTCTCCCCGTGTCCGCCTGGGTTCTCTCCGGGTACTCCGGCTTTCCCCCACTATCCAAAGACATGCAGATTAGGTTAATTGATGATTCCAAATTGCCTTAGTGTTTGTGTCAGCCCTGTGATTGACTGGCGACCAGTCCAGGGTGTACCCCGCCTTTCACCCAATGTCAGCTGGGATAGACTCCAGACCCCCCGCGACCCTCTGAGGATAAGCGGTATAGATAATGGATGGATGGAAAAACTAACAGTATTCTTTGTTGGGTAAAGGTGCAAGCAGTCTACAAGATGTATGACTGTATGATTTTATACTCCTGCTTGTATCCAGTCACAGGGTAACTGACATGCAGTTAAAGAACCGCATCCCCTTTCCTCCACACACCCAACAGACTTGCATATTTGGAAAATATAATGTATGGAAAAGGCAGAAATGAAGTTTTCATGCAATCACCAAAAAAAACAAAAAAAAAAAACAAGTGGTGTTATGTTGGTGAAGACTAGTGAACAACCAACTGTCCTTATACCAGTTGTAGTCATTTCTTTCCCTCAAACAAACCACTTCTTTTCAAAGCACAAATTCTCTAAGACACCTAAATCTAAACAGACAGAGCTGAGATTCAGCCTTTAACTGTTAAAAAAAAATCCCCACTCTGTCAACCTGGGGGTGTGTGTGTGTGTGTGTATGTCCTCTATCTCGCTCAGGCATAGCAGCACTACAGCCAGCCACCACTGCAGCCCTCTTATCAGCCTTCTCACCAGCCCCAGTCTCATCTCATCATGCTATCACCCTGAGCAATGAGACAGGAGAGAATGCTAGCCAGGCAGCCAGCTGCAAGCATACTGTCCCTGAGTCCATCACATCCCTCTCTCTCCCTCTCTCTCTCTGTCCACAGTTCGCTCTCTCCAGTCCATTCCTCCCTTTATCCAGATTGGCCTGTACAGTATGTGGCAGCTGGGTGGATGAGTGTGGAGGGATGGAGAGAGATTGGAAGACAGTCCTACTGTCACACAGTAATTGGGACAAAAACTTGGCTTTTGCTCTGCCTCCTCCTCCCCTCTCTCTTCCTCTGTGTCTCAGAGTTTCTCTTTCTCAATATAGCCGTCTTAATCTTTCTCTTTCAATCAACCTCCCTGTGTTTTTTCCTCCTCCTGTTGTCTCTGTTTTTATCTCTGGCTGCTTTTCTCTTTTACTTCTATCTCTGCGTCTGTTTACATGTGCACTGCTATTGCCAGCTCTAAGAGTAGTGATAGTCAAATTTAACTGTATAATATAATTAATTGAAGTGCCACCTATCTATGCAGTTATTATGTGAAATGAGCTTCTTGGGAGGATTCAAATATAAACCACAAAAAGGCTGACCTTCTAACACTTAAAAAAACAGGATTAAGGTGTGTGTACTCCACACATGCCACAATAACTAGTTTTAACACAACTAATATTTGACTTAATCAGAATTTGGTCTTTGCACGGCTCCTGCGTTCCTTGGATTATTGTCCTGATTGTTTTATTGAGTCATTTTTCCACCCATGTTATTATGGTCAGTCTCTCTCTCACTGGGCATCCCCTGTTTATGCTCACATGTAACCCACCTGTTGTCTTTCTCTCATCACCAGGGCCAGAGGGTTGCAATCTGTTTATTTATCACCTGCCCCAGGAGTTCGGAGATGCGGAGCTCATGCAAATGTTCCTACCTTTTGGCAACGTCATCTCTGCCAAAGTTTTTGTGGACCGAGCGACCAATCAGAGCAAATGTTTTGGTGAGTCAAAAATCGACGGTGAAAAGGAGTTTAAAAAAATAAATCTATTGAAATGAACAGAGAAATGCACACGTGCTCCCTGGCTCCATCACACAGGTATACTGTATCTAACAAGATGGTGGGGCTCGGCAACAGAAAGGGGAGAGTGTGGTGTGAGAAGGTGGAAGCTCTAATGGTATAAAATCATACAAATCAAACCCACCATGAATCCCTCATATAGCTAGTGACCCAAACATCAAATTCCCACAACTGTCATTTGCTCCACATGTCTCTTTATCACCCTCTCTATCAATCAGTATCATCTCCTCTTCCCTGCCATACCCAGCCTCCTTTACCCAAGAGAAAAGCCCCCCCCCNCCCCCCCCCCCCGAGTCATCCAGCTGGGCAACCCAGCAACATCTCACCCCCCCTCGTCTTTAGCCTCCCACACAGCAAACCAGTTCATCAGGGTGGAGGCGGTGCAGGTGGAATCCATGGGCTTAAAGAGATAATAATAGACTGATGTGGGCCTTGCTGTTGATTCAGTTGGACAGCAGCACCCAGGAGACAGGCAGGCAGAGAGCGAGAGAGAGAGAGAGAGAGCCCCAGCATTGGCATTCTTTCAGTTTCTCTTCAACATGGCATGTCTATGAGGCTCTCTCTTCCTTTCTTCCCTCGTCTGTCTCATTCTGTCCATCTCTCTATCTCTCTCTCTCTCTCTCTCTCTCTCTCTCTCTCTCTGTGCTCTCTTCTAAAACATATGCCTCTCACTATCACTATCCGTCAGTCAACAAGGGGTAAGGACAAAGGGGCGGTGACCTCATCAGTCTCACCGGCTTATTTTCCAAGGCTTGTAATTAAGATCTTGGCTGAAAAACAGCAATTTAACCCATGAATCTTTTGTGGCTTTTTTTCCACTAATTTCTCCCTCCTTTTTATAGCAGAAGCCCCTGGGCCCTTTTGTAAGACGTTAACAAATTAGGCAGAAGATGCTGTGCATTAAGGGGGATACGTTATTGGGCCCCCAAGAACTTGGAACGCTTCATCTTAAAAATGTGTGAGTTTAGCCTTGATGATGCTTTTAATGAGCAGTGTAGACTCACAGACATTGTGTAGATTTACTGTATGCATATCTATATACAGTATAGTGATGTAGAAAAATGGATAGATGGATGGACTGAATTGTCCATTGTAAAACTTTGTCCTTGACCACACATATTATTAATAATTTTAAATTAAATACCTCTAGCAAATTGCTTGCCATGGCAGAATGATTCTTGCGAGCTTCAACAAAAACATCTATGCGCACATGGCCTGATATCTCTGCAGCACAGGTGAACTACATTTTGGGATTTTGAGAGGAGATAATCAGACTTCACTCTTTGAGATGGAGTGTTTACAGAGAAGCTTGAAAATTTGAATATGATGAAAAGGTCAGTGAAGGAGCACTCGAAGCATGTTCTTATAAAGGATGTATTTCTGGAGTAGGATTTGAAGTATACTTTTAAGGGATGCATCACTGTCATTTCAGACAGATGTCTGCTTACTTTAGTAAATGCATTTTCACTGTGATAAAATGGATCTAAATATGTGACATGGTGTGATATTAAACACTTCTGCGCGTTAGATATAGAAATGTCTAAGGGATTTATAAAAACCTCAAAGCAATTAAAAAAATTAAGATGACAAGAATGCACAAGTGATGCAGGTATTAACATAGTGTGTGTTATTAGGTATTAATGCTTTATCGAGTCACCGAAACGCATAGAACATCCATAAGGCAAATGTGTACACCCCATGGACAGTCACAGTTGAGGAGTTGGTGGTTGTGTTGAATTTAACCTGGGACTCTATGGATACAACCTTAGTCTTAATCCTCTGCGTTTAGTCACTGAATATTGACTTTTAAGAATGATCAAAGCTTACCTTGTTAAGTGGAATTAGCTGGATTTAGCTTGAAAATGAATTTCAAAAGGTCTTCTGAGAATAGAATGACACACACACTCCTAAAATAGGAAGCTCAATGCTTTCTAGATATGATTGAAAAAATATATTACCTAAAGGGCTTCCGAAAACAGGACATACTTTTTTTTTTTGTTTGTTTTGTTTTATTTTTTGTTTTTTCCCACTTTTAAGTCAGGGAAAGTTGCCTGTGCATGTTTGTTTCAGCAGCAGCACTCATCTATAGCCTACATTCATATATTTATTGTGCACAGATTCACCATCCTTATTTGACACTTCTAACTAGTCTTTAACAGCCACCCTAAAGCCATATCTTTTTTATAAAAGAACAAGCAAATCTCCAGTCAACGCTTGCAAATGTAAAATAATCATCACAACAAATACATTAATAAAAATGTATTAAAACTGTAAAGTCTGGAGTGCGGAAGCTTCCCATGACAATAAGCAGCTTCAATTGATCACCTGGAGGTTGACTGACTTGTTAAAAGGGAGTTCACTGGAAGTTAAAGAAGAGCAGGGGATGTTGTTTTTTCATAGTATACCAGCATTATTGCACAGCATCGCTACAAAGTAAATGTTGTTTTTTTTAGGGCAACATGAGACTTAAGTACTGCAGAATTCTCAGCTGCTCAGCCCGGTCTTCGACTTGTATTTTCAACCAATAATGTTTTCAACTTTGCGTGTGTTTTTATTAAAAATGCATAACATAACAATGTGTACAGAAATTCTGCTGTTATGGATGGCTGCGGTGAGAGCCATACCTCAAACACAAGTAGCGTTCAGGGTATTGAGTTGCACAGCACCACACACTCAGCGCTGCATCAAAGATATGAAACATAAGCCAGTTACTTTGTCTCGAGAAAACAGCTAAAACTGGAAACATGTATGTTATTCTGCTTTTCGGTTATTTGAATGTACATGATTTCAAGCAGAGTTTGCAGTGCAGTCTTTGTCCTCTTCTTTCCGTACTTTGACCCCTAGCATCCTATCACCTTTTTGGCATGTGGATGTAAATGTGACGTATGGAGATTCTTTAAAGCCAGGGATAGTGTGCGTGTGTGTGTGTTTGTGGGATTGGGAGGGGGATCACTGCCAACTGACAAGCCCTTCCCTGCTCAGTTTGTTTAAAGGGTTTGTAAAAGCAGCAGCCTTATCTCACCCGCACTGACAAAAGCATGCCCTCTCCCCCCAAATTAAATTGGACCCATAGCGGTGTGATCAAATCAGCTGGCAGGCGGAAAATTCGGGCCGTCAATCACAGAGGTGTCTGATAAGAGCAGGCAAGGAGTCCCGGTGTTGAAAGCTGTGGGCTCATTCCGCCTCAACACCCAGGTGATAACTCAGAGCAGCAGGCACCTCTGTCCTACACACCTTACTCCTAGCATCTCGTCACGACCCCCATGCCCTTTACTCTTTACTCAGATACATTGCTCAGTCACACATGCACATGAAAATACACACACACACACACGCAGCCCTGCCACTCTTGTATGGCTCAAACACGCAGGTAAAATTCAGACACTGCTTTGCTCTAAAAATCCACACACAACAAGAGACTCCTTTTTTTCTCTAATCTATAAACACCTTTTCATGTTTTTTGTTCTCTGCTCAAGTTAAACTCATGGTTTCTAATAGCTCTTCTGATTTTTTAATATCTGGGTTATTAGCCTTTGTGGTATTTTATGTAATCTTTTTAATTCAAAGATTTTCAATTAATCGGCTGAAAAGAGAAAACAAAGCGCTATTGTTGTGTCATTGTTGAGAGTTAAAAAGGGTCTTCTTCTCCCCTCTTTTTTCTTTCATCTCGCCTGTCTTTTCTCCCTGCCTCTTTCCCTCTCCCTTTCTCTTCTTCCCATTTCGCTCTCATCTCTCCCCATTCTTTTCCCTTCATGTGTTGTTACTTTTTTCCATTTTTCTCTGCCCCCATCTCCCTCCTGTTCTGTGTTCTTGTCTCAGGCTTTGTGAGTTTCGATAACCCGTCCAGTGCTCAAGCCGCTATCCAGGCCATGAACGGCTTTCAGATAGGCATGAAGAGGCTGAAGGTGCAGCTAAAGCGGCCAAAGGATGCCAACCGACCTTACTGACTTGTCTGCTGTCCATACCCAGGTATAGTAACACCCATGTCATCACACACCGTGCAATACTATGCCATGCCATGCCATGCCATGCCTGTTCTCAAACCAAACTGTCCACTTCACTTGGATAGTTTACTTCTTGTTGCTGCAGTAGACGTGAATGTCTGAGAGTGCATTGCCTCATATCTCAAGTTAACCATTATGCAAAAAAGTTGAATATTCTTTAATATTCTAATCTATGTTGGGCTTTTTTGCCCTTTTTTAGTTTTAAAGACCTTTTGGTCTTTTATTAAAGCAATTATAAAACAATACTGTTTGCAATTCGGAAAATAAACTACAATTGTATGATACAACCTAAGCCAATAAAATACAATTTTAATTTCCCAGTCATTTATTCATTTTTAATTTCTGACCCCAATTAAAACACTTGGTAACTTTTTTTTTACTTCTGTGTCCAGGGAGCTGATCAGTGTAGGGTGAGTTTGGCAAAGAGGAAAATTAACTACACCAACTTTCTAGTCTTCCAACCAGAAGAAACCCCACCACTCGTCATTTGCATAAAAAATACTCTGTTGAAATTGTTGACAGCCTAATAAAACTACAAAATGCTTGAATTACCTAGTGTAGTATCAAATGTAGCCAACAAGGGAAACAGTTAAAATTTTAATTCTGTCACTATCTGACTGTCCCCATGAGCCCAGAAGTGACATGAAATTTGTTTTTTGTTTTTTTGTTTTTACTGTAATATGTTTTTTTTTTTTAACATATTAGCTGTGGAAGTGTCAGGGCACTAGTTTCTAGATTGCACAGGCCCTCTTCACAGAACCAGCCTCTTGAGATTTTTGTCAGGTTGCCTTGCTCCACTAAATTGTTTTTGTTTCTTCTGGGGTTTGAAATCTAATTTGTACCTGCAGGATGCTCCAGTGCAAATTGATGACATCATCAATACCCTGCTGTGCATAATTACCCATCTACTGAGGATGGCGTTGAGAATCGATGCAAGCTACAAATTCATAAAACCAGAAAGCAGGAATTTCTCTCCTAAAATAGCTCATTATTAGATTTCTGTCAGCAGCTTAGCAAAACCAAAAGGTCCTTTCAGCTGAACCTTTACTTATAGGAAAATTCATTGAGGGGATGTATAATAATACAGACTACAAGACTACTGATGAGCATGATGAGTAAATGCAGGCTGTTTTAGAGAAAGGTTTGTGCTCACAAAAATAAATAAACACATAGCTGCTTAATGGAAAAGCACTTACTCACCCTACAAACTGCAGTGGCTTGTATAATGGCAGAGAACAGCACCAACCCCAGTAAGCACCATTTGGTTAGTTCAAGTGATGCTTCACCAATCTGTTCTCAACCAAAACACGCATAGTCCATTTTCATTTTCTGTCTTTGGATGTTTGCAAAATTCCCAATATAGCAAAAACATAGCATGTCTTAGTATTGTAATTTTATCTTGGTTATTTGGTTCTGGACATTTTTCACATGAGGACATTTGTTCTACATTTGTTATCCAGTGAGTGTATGTCCTCATATCTCATCTTAATTAACCGTAACCTTGTAGCACTAGATGCTTTGACTGCCTATGATTTCACCATGCATAAAAATAAATAAATAAATAGACATTTTCAGTGTAAATAAATATTATTTTTAACAGCTAATAAAATGCAAATGTAAAATTAACATTCATGTTGTAAATGTGTTGTCTGCCTCTGGGGAGAGTGCTCAAAGCTATATAAAAGTGTTCATTTTAAACTGTGCCAGTGTTTACACATCCATAGCAACTGTGTTCATTTAATACCAAACAAATTTAAGTTGAAATACAACCTACTGAAATCAAGCTTATCCTTCATGGAGTAGTTGTGAACTATGCCCACATTTATCTGCTGTTTTTAACTTTTTAATGATGCTGATTTTTAGCAAACAAGAGATCTTGCAAATGTCCGGGTTACCTACTTGTGTTGATAGTATATCTGTCACCAGATATCTTCAATATCCAACAGTTCTTTGTTTTGGCCCTTAAAAAGTCTGAGCTTTCATAAATAAATAAAAAAGGTGCTTTACTTAAAGTGGCACCATCCTTCAATGAAGACTAATTTCACAGTGTCAGGCTTGATTCAAAGAATCATCACCCATCTGTTACAAAGTGCAGCTGCCAGTGCACAATAATATAGATGCATGCTCTCTTTGCCCAATTGGCTGGGCAACTTTTCATTACAATAACATAAGCCTGGATTATATTCCTCCATAAATAAAAGCATGGTAATACCATTTGTTTGTTTTAGATTTGACTCTTTTAAAGCCACAAGATGGCATTAATGGAAGGTGGGATGCAATACAAATGATAGATGCTCCCTTTATCCCTCGCCTGATAGGATTTGAATAGAGCTCTGCCCTGCTAATTGAAGAGAGACTTTCAAAGCAGACACCCTGAGAAAAGAGGGAGGAAGGCGGGGGGGGGGGGGGATTTTGATTTAGCACATCAATGAGGGACAAATGGAAATGATCCTGCAACAGCATTGAATGACAGGACAGTCATTGAGATGTACTCAAAATGTCTCCAAGTACAGACATTTCCAACAATAGAATTCTGTCACTTTATCAGGAAGTGTGTGTGTGTGTGTGTGTGTGTGTGTGTGTGCATGCGTCGGTGCATGTGTGTGTATTTTTTCATGTCCTCCTTCCATCTCTGTGTTTTCTTCTGTTATTACACCACTTCTGTTGTTGAGTTAAGGAAACCCAATAGACCAAAACCAAGAGCAATCCCATGAAAACATTAAAGAAAAGATACGCCAGTGGGGCTTCTGAAGCCAGCTCCTGGTTTATAGATTCTTAAAAATCATGAGGGATCTTATATAAAGAAGTTTGAACATTTTGACCAATCTACCTTTATTTATTTATTTATTTTCATGTATTGCCTTGTATTGTGGCAGACAGTACATTGAGTTCTTGAGCAAAAGACTGAAATAAGTAAAGTTCAAATGTAACTGTTTAATTATACGCTACTGCTACATTATAATGATGAAAAACTTTGATGAAACTTAAAAATTTTTTTGTGTTCCATGGGTAAAAACTTCAATATGTAGATAACTTCAGAGGCCCCCTTTTTTTTCTATAATACTGACGATTTCGCTTTGAAGTTGAATTAAAAACACGATCAGACAGCATTCTCTTCTGCTGGTCTCAGGAGCCTTGCTACTCTGAAATTGCGTTCTGTGTCTTAAAGATAAACTTAATGCAAAAAAGCTGAAGCACTCACTGTACGGCCACCCTCATAGCAAACAATGCAAGTCAAATCCAATTACTGTAGACAGGACAAGTTTCTGAAATAGGCATTTCTGCTTTAAGGGTTATCTTTGTGAATATAAAAACATCAATTCAACCTTTTAACCTGCAAATGTTGTCAGCCTGAGAATATTTCACCACCACATTGAGGCGTAAGAAAAGGCCTTTTTTGTACTGTGTTGAAGATTACTTGTTCTGTTATTTCTGTTTTACTTGTCAATTCTTTTTTTTTCTGTTTTCATGGTAATAACCATAATAACCTCATTTGATTTGTCAGGCAAAATAAGTGAGAGTGTGGAACAAATATGGAAAGGGTGCTTTGAATTCTGACTTAAGGAAAAGAAAATCCCACTGTTTCTTTCCTTCTTTTGCACCCCCACCAACCTGGCAACCTGACATGGCCAATCACAGTGTGAGGTGGCCTTTCTCCGCTATAGCCACACACACCCCTCCCCACACCTGTCATGGGGCCAAGTTCCCACAGCTGTAAGTTGAACCCATGGTGTCATTTTCTTTTGGATGACGTCATGTGGTGGGACTGTGACTGCGTTGCATGACGTGGCGTTGATTGATATCTCTAAACTCTATCTCTTTATATTCTGCCCTCCTTTAATATATATACTGTATATACTGTATACTGTATATTGTATATTGGCAGTTTGTGGAGTGCAGTAAAACAATGCCTTTCTTGGCTGGTACCTGTTGTACATAATGTAACCGACTGGTTGGTTGATTATAACTGGAAGTGGCCTTTAACCCTTTGTGCTATTGTACCGTGTGCCCTTGTGATGTTTTACTTTCTCTTGTGGGGTTCATGTGTATGAATGTACTGTATTTTCTATTTCCCTATTTCTTCACATTCACATCAACAGTGTTTTGTTTTTTTCAGCAAACTATAATTTTATTTATTCTTTTTAGAAGTCTGAAGCTTTGCAAAAAGGCCCCTTTTTCCCCGTGATTGACAGCTGTTTAGCTGAGGGATGGCTAAGATGACCCTATGTTTGTGTAGCCAATTAAATCTCCACTGTTCATGCAGAGAGCACAGGCAAATGTTGACACTCCACTTCTCCGTTGATTCCATCTGCACAGGGAGTACTTCTGCAAGATTGTTTTGTTTGCCTAACATGAGAATCACTTCCCATTTATTTATTTATGAGGGTGCAAACCAATTACACTGTGATAGCAGAGCTGCAGGCAGCGCTGCAGACCCACATGGCCAGAATCTGTCCACCATACAGCCATACTGCACACATAGATGTATAAGCAGGGCAGAAATAGGACAAAATATTGCTGCTTGCTGCTGCTGCTTGTTGTTTTTTAGTAGGATTATGCCACCAGATAAATGAGCTCTTAAATTTTTGCTGCTTGTATTTGAGATAATTGTTACTCGGTCTGTAAAAGGAAAAGGCAGCAACAGATTCACAGTGAAAAATGTCCTTTCTTTGCAAGTGAGTTTGTTTCTATCCCTCCAGGCCAAACCCTGATAAGAGTTAGTCGTTTTCATCGAACTTGTTCTGCCCTATTCTTTCAGAAGCCCTGCAGGTGACTCGCCCTCCCGTAGTCTATCCAATGAACTCAGGGGGGTATCTAGCCAGGCAAGCCAGGAGGGATAAGGTCTCTCTGGCATCAACTATGCCTCTTAACTGCCAGGTGTCTTTTATGGAGCCATCTAAGTAAGTGGCGGTGTGGGGGGAGAGCATAATGCTGGGACAAAAAGAAAATAAATTCTTTATTATCTGACAAACTTGGAGGGTGAAATAGTTGGGATGTTTTGAAAGAAGCTGCTTACAAGGGGGAAAAAAGATCTATTCTAAAGCCACTGTGTGTTTCCTCTGCTCTGTGGTAGATGTATAGAGGGAGAATCGCTAGTGGCTTATAAAAAAGGACAACTGTAATCGGGATTGTTAGTGCTTTATGCTGCTAATGGCTGAGCTCACTTTGGCACACATAAAAAATAAGTTAGAATCCCCGCTCCCACATCTAAAAAGCAGATCTATTATGAAATGGTAACAAGCTCATTTACAGGAATGGAAAGGTAGAACAAAGAGCGTCTGGGCGCATGTTCCCGTCACAAAGTCAGACCCTTTCATGTTCACTCCCAGAGAGTGATTTGCTGTGATTTCGTAGCCTTTCTTCACCCACATCACAGCTCACAACATATTAGGGATGATAGGCTGTAAACTAGATCTTTTATATCCAAAGCTCGACAGCACAGATACATTTAGTAACAGTGCTGCATTTTAAGTCAACACAAAGGCAAGGGAGATGCGAGGTTGGTTTTTCATGGGATCCTAATTAGAGGCTATTTCTTGAAAAATGTGCATTTCTTTTTTTTCCATATCGGACAACCATCCGTTTTTCTGTCTTAATCATTACACTATTTTGTCACTCGCGCACACACTTGTCTTGTTTTCTTTATGTTTCCTTCATGTTCTTTTGGTTGTTTGTTTGTAATGAATTAACAATAAGATGAATGACAGCAACATCTCAAGCAACATTCAGCTGTGTTTTTTTTTCATGCAAGGAGCTGTAGTCAGTTTAAATTAGGCCTTCCTTGGATTAGTGCTGTCACAGTGTAGATGTCTGTTCCATATGGTTAAAACACAAATCTCCCACCCCACCTCTAGCCCACTTATTTCTGGTTTTGATTGACACACTCCTCTTTTTTTTCCTCCTCCCCGTCTGTTTCTCATGCTGTTGGCTGTGCCTGTCAGTCTGTGTGATAACCAGGAGCCAGAAACCCTGAGCATGTTTTCCGCAGCCTCACTGAATCCACTCTCCTTATTCTCCCCTCTCTTTCTCCCCCCCGCCCCCCCGCCTTCTCTCTCTCTGTGTCATAGGATGAAGGGCCACAACACCTTATTTCCACAAGTGCAGTAAAAGTACAAAGACTTCTTGCTCTGCTACATATCATGAAGGAAGGGTGGTCCCTTGATCCTGCTGGAAACCCGCTGAAAGATTGGGTGACTGCGAGAGGGATACCAGAGTTGTTGTTGTTTTTTTTATTTGTTTTTTCTTTCTTCGCAAATGCCTCTTTTTTCCCTGTTTTGCTTTGGCGTCTGTGGAAGAAGATTTTTTGCGAGACCAACTTTTTGCTGCTGTTTTTTAGACATGACAAAAAAAACCTTTATAGACTCATTATGCTCAAAGCATGCATACTGACACAGGATATAGATAAACACACATAAACACAGATAACAAACCAAACATACACATTTAAAGATGCTACACTTAAAAAAAAAAGAAAAATGAAAAAAAAAAATCAACTTTGTACATGTATAAATACGTGCAAATGCCAACTCAAGTACTGAAGCAAACACATGCGTGTGCACATGCACATGCACACACACACACACACACACACACACACACACACACACACACACACACACACACACACACACACACACACAAACACACACCAGCCTGCTGCCATTTTGGTTTTTGTGCCTACACAGGTGTTGTGCTCTGTGACAGGGCAAGCTCTGGATCAAAGAAGAAAATGAGAAGAAGAAGAAGAAGAAGAAGAAGAAAAATAAGAAGAAGAAGAGAAGAGGAGAATCCAGGATAATTTACATGCATCATTCCTTAGGAAATAGGGACCAAAGGACTAAACACTTTTTAAAAGAATATAAATATATAAATATATAAATATATATTTAAAAACTCATACCTTGTAGCTGCAAGTATTACAATTTACTCGTAGTCAAAAAAATCATTAAATCAATATCCAGTGGCCTACTGTAAGTACGAATAAAAGAAAATGGAAATAATGTATAAAAAAAAGACATGGAATCGTAGTATAGGGGCTGATCTTTTGCTCTGGATGCTGATTTAGCTCCAGGTTGTAGAATAGTAAAGTATAATAGAAAAAAAATGTAGATTTGCTAACTTTTGCTGTTGTTTAAAAAAATACTTGAAGTCGTAATGAAAAGGGGGGGAGGAGAAAAACATTCATCTGCCCCTGTACGCAACGAGTCTCTTACTCTTGGATGTTAAGGTATCAGCCACTGGATATCTCGCTCATCATGATGTATAAGTCACCGCACTCTCTGACAGCTATGAACAGACTGTTCTGGAAGAAAAAAAAAAAGAAAAGAAGACTGAACTTACTAATGTCTGTGCTGGACAGGGTGCAGACGTTTAAGGCTTCTCAATAGTCTTTGTGTTCAAGCGACAATCCACTGTAAAGACCACACAAAATGGACATGGGGTGTCTTTTGTTTTTGTCTTTTCTTTTCTTGACCTTTTGTATTGCAACAAGGAGTGTGAATTATGAAGCCACAAGTTGTTAAAAGGAGATGGTTCTACTAAGAGAGATGGACAAATGGATGGTCACGAGGGGAACAGAAAGGGAGGAGAAGTAAGGTGACAGCTACTGAAACTGCCAGCAGAATGAACTCAGTATACAAATTAACTGGCCCTTATGGCGTCGGAATCCCGTCAGAAAACAAAGTATGCCCATTGTAAACAACCTGGACTTACAAAAGCGACATGCCAAGGATATGTGTGTCCACTGGAGCTGCTGCAAAACTCCAGATTGATAAAAATCGCCTCTTGTCTCTTGGCAGATACAAACAAACATTTCTCTGAAGACAAACTCAATTTACTGTATTGATGGCAAATGGGGGTGCAGGCTTTTAGAGATCATTTAGATCTGTCAATATAATGTAAATTCCATTATTAACATGTTTCCTGAACTGCTTTCTTCATATATTATACATAGAGCCTATGGGGGGAAAAAAAGCTACTGCTTAAACAGACTATATCTGAATTAGATCTAACAGTCACTCTTAACCATCATGCAGCTCGCTTGTAGCCTCTCTGACACTGACGCCAGGCACACAGTAAAGCACTCCAGTACTGTCATGTCTTGATTTAGAGTCCTGTAGCCTTTATTTTGACTGTTTTAGAGCTCTGGATGCAGGCTCTTCTCTAAAAGCAGATCAATATGTTTGGAATGAGTCTGGAGGGAGGAGCGATGCTGTTTCAGTCGGTCTGAACACTTTCCCAATTTTCTCTGTCGAACACCAGCTCACATCCGTACACCAGCCCTTTGAGCACTGACAGCTGGCAGTAAGAGGCATGGCTAGGCAAGGAGAAGGAGAGAGGGAGGTGAAGAGAGGAAGTCAACAACCAAACTTGACATCAAGAGCCTTTAAACTGATGCTTCTAGGATGATGCCCAGTGACATAATCCATAAAATTAGAACCTGCAATCAAGCTCCTGGTGACAAACACTACATATCTGTGCTATATGCTTTCAAAGAACAGGATTAAAGGGTTCATATAGGACTGGAGTCTGGTACCTTAGGCTCCAGTGCAACCAGTTCCTGTTTACTATTCTTCTCCTTGCTACTCCCTCCCTCTTTCTTTAGAGAGAAAAGCAGACCAGACCTATTCCAAATCACTGAAGGAGGGACTGATAAAATGTGCCAGCAGACTCCAGAGTCTTCACTATACTACCATCCTTTCTCATTTAAATAAGCAGAAGATCTTGATTTGAGTCCTTGATATCAGCGTGCCATGTACCCCCTTCTCTATCCCCGGTCCTAAGAGCAGCCATGCCTTTCCAAACCTCAGCCCAACTGTTCAGCTCCTCTCCCCTTGGAATAGCATTTTCGAACCTGGCTAATGTCTGTGCTCACTACCCTTCAATTATCTCCTGCACCGTATTAGACATGCTATTTCACCTTTCCCTCTAATCACACTGTAATCACCAGCCTCTATACATTAGCAGCAACCAAGTGAAAAATCACCGGGATAATCACTTGGACCAAATGACGGGAGAGATGGTCCCCTGCATGCACATGGATGACAGAAGGAAGATTAGAGAGAATTATGTTTGTGCCTACTCCCTGGCAAGGCTGCTGACAGCTGACCTGGCACCAATAATACTGCCAAATTTACCCGAAGAGGCGATGGAGGATGTGGGATAAAACCTTCCATATCATAGCGAGGTGTTAATATTGCAAAGTAGATTGACTTTACCAAAAATTAAAAGAGAAAGGTGGACGATAACATTTATGAAATATTTTATTTCCCTTTAGCACAAACCACAACCAACAATTTTACTGGAAATCCTCAGTTCTGTAGAAGCCGCTGCTGTGAGGTCTATTATTGTGTTTCTTCTTTCAGCATGTAATTATGTCCCAACTATCTCTATAGAGGCCACAGTTTTTTTTAACAAAATAACTTGCTCTACATTGCTTTCTTTTCCTTGCTTGCATCCCTGCTGGGACACCTGCAATGCACAGTATTGTTTAGCAATGAAAGTTTTTTTTTATGAAGCACAGTAGTTCTTCAGATTCAAAAATGATTCCCATCAAAACGACAGCTTTTAAAAAATTGCCATTAAATAAATGTGTGGTCAAACTCAGCCCTCCTTCCTCAGCCCTTGATCGGACATCAGTTGGAAATGCAGGAAGCTACATGAATTGCAGTGATGTTAAGTAGTAGGTCAAAACAAAGCAATGTTCTGCAAACCGTTTGTGCTCATTATTCATGTGAAGCTGAACTAATTGATGGGAAATCTAATGTTCCATGAGCAATGAAATTCCCTGTGCTTGTCTCGGCCATCTTTAGAATACGTTCTGCAAGTGAGGCTCTGTCAGGCTGAATGTGACCCTTGCAAGCCTGCTCCACTGATCTTCTCGGTCTTATACCAGATGCTGTACTAGTTCCCACTGCTAATGGCAGGTTGAGTCCCCAGTGAGCCAAAAACTCAGCCTAGCCTAGTATCCTGCTGTCTGCTTGGCTAACAGTGCAGTGTTCATGTAGCATCTCTGCTATGCCAGGGCTAAATTAGGCAATGTGAAATCAGCACTTCAACACTTTTAACAAGGGGGCTCTTAGTATTTTTACACCGTGGGGAGAATGTTACTGAAGTGACATGCATTAAAAACAGAAATAGCTATGAAACATGCTCCGGAACTACCAAAACAAGAAAAGATTGTTTTTAGATCCTTCCATTTCTCCATTTAATGACAAGAGTCTCTGCCTGCCCTGCTCCCAGCTTCAGTCTGGTCTGGTTTTTAGTCCAGGCCATGTTTCACCTCTAAGAGAAATGACAAATGTCAGCCCAGCAGGCTCTCACCAAGCTGTTGCCAAAATACTATTTGATATTTGTCCTATAATTTACAAAGAGAATGAAAAATGTAACTTTATCCAAAAGGAATTAGTATTCATATAATTAATTGTGAGAATATAATATTTAGCATGCCAGGCAAAAAAGGACATGAAAAATTATGCCCATAACCCCAAAAGCATATTGCTTCTTTTTTCTGTGGCCATACAGCCATTACTTAGCATCTTGCAATAAGTGGTTTAGTACCAAAGCATAGCCAGTTGTATTACAATGAGCGTTTAGACCCCTTGCTTCTCTGCCACTGACGCATGCACCCACTCTGACCTGTATCATTAAATGAGAAATTGGGGAGTATATACATACTATACCCATTTCCTCAGTTGCTACAACACCACTGCTAACAAGGTCAGTCCTCTAGAGGAGCATGTATACTTAGAATGGCCCCAGCCAATGGCGGGTTGTGCAGAGAACTGCTTGAGCATGTCTACGAGTCTCCAACCCCCTGGGTGCATAACACTCACCCTAAAATAGCAGTGATTGTCAAGGAAAGGAAGTGAAATGTAATTGACTGAAAGTGGAGAGATAATTAAAGGAACCTGTTGGACAGGAGGGAAGAAATTAATGCCTCTCATTTAATAGCTGCTTTGGGAGAGAGCTTTTCCGTCATCTCACTTTAGCGCAGAAAGGGTTTCACTGTGGAAATGGGATTTCGTATGGAAAAAGGTGGAGGTGGAAATAGGCACTGGGTGGTGGGGGTGCTGTGTGCTAAACTGAAACTCCACAAAATCACTCCCAATACTCAGGGCATCAGGCGCTATGATGTCATGATTAGTGGAGAGGTTCAGAGCCTTGCCTTACCCCTGATCCTGAGGGAGGTTGAGCAGAATCACAAATGTGAGGACAGTGCTGTAAGATCGCACCCCATCGCGGGGAGTGCTGAGCCAGCAGAAGGGCTGATGAACCGCCTAAATTCTGCTTTGGATTTATAGCATCATCCAATTCCAAGAGTAACAAACAAACAAACAATAAAAAAAAAAAAAAGATGCCATCGTCCACCCAACAACGCACAGTGAATCGCTGGAGGTGTGTGATTATGTTGATGAACAACATGGCTGACAGTAATGAAGACAAAGACTTTTTTTTATTCCTTAATGTAAATAGCCTATAAAATACAAAAACAGAGCGAGGTTGTACAGCAGCTTTTGTTGAGAAGCCCAACTCTGTGGGACAATGATGTCACTCTAAATGTATCCACAGCAGTGCAGGGATCCAGGAGAGTTTTAGTCCTTTTAAGCCCCTTAAATTTGGGCTCTGAACATGCATCCTACAACCCTAAGCATCGGACCAAGGCTTAGAGAGTATTTGACTTAGTGTCAAACCTAAGCCACAGCCCAGAAGTGATCCGTTAATTAAGATTCTGTGTGTACACCGACATGTCATGATTTTTCTGACAGAAGAAAGATCGCCTGTGCGGTAATTGGATTAGTCCAATTGGGGCTGATGAATAGATATGACAGTGACAGGAGAGTTCATCCATCTGCATGCTTAATGCTTGACAGTGCGACAAAAAAAGCATCAGCCGCCACGACACAAATTCCAAATTCTTTGGAAGTGAAAGTTTGGGCTTTGCAACATTTAAGGAGGTTAGTTTTACAAAATGAAACTCCAGGTAACAGTTTGTTCAACATGTACATAAATCATCATTTAATACACATGGTCGAACCCACATGTACATGGTTAGGCCGAGATTGGAGGAAGGGGACAAACAAGTGAGCAAATAATTGTAGAACCCAGCAGAACCCCCTGCCTGCTTGACCCAATCTGCTACCGCTTTCCTGGCCACACAGCTGCGTTACTCCTGTACATACAATATAGCTTATTTTTCAATTCTGTTAAACCTTACAATAGATCATGTTCAAACGTTTAAAAAAAATTAAAAGAATAGTTAATATATTTCAGTGAAACTAAGAGAAGGAACCTATGAAATAATTTATCGAAAACAGAAGATAAAATGATGTTTTTTCTTGTACAGTGAAGCACTGATGTTCAAAAATGGGATTTTATATTCATGTTGGTAAATGGTTCTTTATTTTCTCTCTTTTGTTTTGTTATTATCTGCTGAAGCTGGGATAGACCCATTGTCATGAGGTTTATTCGAACATGCTTTGATCATTTTTCCTTTCTCTTTCTTTCTTTATTTTGGAGGGTTTTTTGGGCTGCACAATCCCTGTATGAAATCCCTCGTGGATGGGCAAGTTCAAAGAGATTTTGCTCACTGAAAGCTCTTAAATCAATACAAGAATTAACTAACTGCACTGTAAAAGGATGATTGATGGTACTGGTCATGTGGATTCAGAAAAAAATGAGTCCATTGCACAACTGAGTTCAAATGAATCAGCATTGCATGTTCAAAATGAATCTCATTTGAGGCCTTTTGTTGTTTTGAGAAAAAAAAGACAGAAAAAGACAAAAAAACCATCAAACTTTGCAGTCAGATTGGTTTTGAGACCTATGCTGTCATATCTCATTGTCTTTAAGCCATGGGTGATTTCCTGTAATATAATTGTTCTTGTCTCTCTCTGTCACAGTGTAATTGTGTTTTTCTTTTCTTTTTTTTTGTTTGCTTGTTTATTTTTTTAAGGGTTAGTGGTAATCACTGACATATCTCTGATTTTCATCTTCTCTGTTCTTACCTTCCACAGTTTGTTATCTAATGTGACTCCATCCACTGAAGACATTGTACCATCAGTAGATTAGCGTCACATTGCTTTACTCCAGTCAGGTTGATTTGTTAATGTGAGGAGGGAATTCTGCCTTAAACCCAGCCTGTTCTCTCTGACAGTACTACCTGTGAACAGTGGTCAGACGCACTGTATTCTGGGGATGCCAAATGTTCTATATTCAAAGATCAAAAATCTGCTGTAGAGACAAACACTTCGCCGGAGTCAGTTTTGCCTCAAGCCCATTCTGACACAAATAAGGATGTGGTCATCCACCTCCATTTCCATTGGTTACAAGGACCAAAATGTAAACAAACTCAGCTAACTGAGCAGTTTGCTCCAATCAAGCATTCAATGAGAGCCTTTAAAGAATTCACATTTAGTCATAGGTAATTTTGCACGATGGATCTTTGTATCATGAATCATTACATTCCCAGCTTCACTATCTAATTTCATCCTCTTCATTTGTTCTCATGAAAAATTAATTTATCATAATATATTTGGGTATTTATATTCACAATGAATGGAATAATCATTTCTTTTATTATTTGACTTGAACAAACTGATTTACTGTTTTCTTTTTGTTTGAAACAGAGATGTAATTTGAATTAGCGTTGGCTCGGGTCCGTTTCCCTGATTGGGGGTGATATCTCCCATAGTGCTCCTGAACTCTGTAGTTCTCTAGTTCATTATATTCTGCTTAGACTAAAATAAAGCACAGTCCTGTAGAAGATTGAGCCTGCTTTGTCCTTTTTATCTATTCACATAGCTTGATTAAATAATTCCTGAAGGTTTGGATCTATCATGGCGTGCATGCATGACCCCGTTTGCAAAGATGTGAAGTGTTCAGTGTCCTCTTGTCACTTGAATTGTGGAGAGAATGCATTTAGGACATGTCATTGTATTAATTGAGCTAACAGCGCTAACCATATCCGAATACCAAATTAGATGAGACGGTTAGTAGAAAATCGTTTAAAAAGGGCGAATAATGCATAATAAATGGAAGGGAGATTGGAAGAGGGAGGGGAATAAATTGTGAATTGATTAAAGGGAAATGGATATTCAGCTCTTGTCTCATGAAGGTGTTACAGTGGAAACAAAATCAGGTGCAATGGGTGCTGCTGGTTATCGTCTGTGAATAAGAAGCAGGAGGTCAGTCGATTAATCAGAGGTTTTCCTCATGCTGCGTTTTATCAACAGAGACGTTACGGTAAGGAGGGTCAGGTCACATTGAAGCCTATGGTCAGTGTGCTTTTTATGGCCCCCGAGTCACCTCCTCCCTCATTAATCCTTAAGGCCAGTTCAGACCAAAGATGCTCGACTCAAGCCGGCTGATGGCGTCGCCTGCGACTCAGCTTGTCAAATCGTCAGCGGGTGGTTTTAGAACGTAAGGCACGTCAACAACGTTGATGTCTGCATCACCTCTTGAAACGTTGTTTCAACAGCCAATCAGCTCGGAGCAAAGTCAGCTGGTCGTTACAAACTGTGAGAGTTTTGGACGGAGGAAAGAGAGGATTGCCACATCAATTTGTTTGAGGAACAGCCGTGTCTGTATGACACAAGCCTTAAAATTTCTTAACTGTAGCAAGCAACTCACTATCACTGTGGTCATTCATATTTTAAGATGCTACAAATTATGTCCAGCTGCAAAAACGCCTGAAAAGCTAGCAGTTACAACAGAAGTACAAAGAGTCGTTGCTATGAAAATGATACACCGTCTCGTCTTGTCGCTTTGGTGTAAACTGGCCGGTTTCAGAACGTTGCAGATCCGGCGCATTACAGGTAGTTGCAAGTTTCAACTCATCTCGTCGCAAATCTTTGGTCTGAACTGGGCTTTAGAGTTGGTCAGCAGTAACCAGCCACCGCAAAACCTATTACAGTGGAAGGACAATGTGATGCTTTTTCCCTATCTTTAATCAAGAGCGTGGTCTTTCACTTTGAGAGCATGATTTATTTATTTCATGTTCAGATTTTGTAACACTCTCTCTCAAAACCCTGCTCTCGCACTCAAATAGCCCCTGCTTG
>LKNJ01000116.1:140038-249104 GCA_002120245.1 Maccullochella peelii | reverse complement strand
GATTCACTCTGGCAGACACTGATGTGGCTTGTCAGTGTGATCAATCAGCGTTCAATCATGGTTGTAATCACACACAGCAAAACAAACACAGGCAAGGGGAAGCCGACTAATTCAAGTGTGCAGGACACATGATCTGCTCACACTGACATCACACGTCCTTAAGGCTGGCCGATGCAGTTAAAATCAAACTCATGATAGGGTTTACCACGGGAAAATATTTAGCTGATGTAATAAGGCACTGAGATCCTGACACATCTCATGTCATGATCAATTTAGTTAATAGATGATGGATAGATGACAACCTAAACGATAGTCACACTCATTTAATATATGACATGTGGCTTTTGCTCTTTCAAAGTGTGCTAATTTTCTATGATGTTAGCAGAGGTGGTCTTTATTTCAGGCGAGTTGGCCACATCTGCTATTCAACACTGTGGGAAAAACCCTTAAAAAGAAGATTTTTTCAATATCAGTATGTCAAAATATTGTAAAAGTAGGGCTGGGTAATACTTATTTTGTAATGACCAAACTATCTAAAACAGATCCGTAATTTTTTTTTTCACGTTTTCTTCTGTTAAAAGAAAACCCTATATTTCTCAAATTGAGGTGTTATTGGTGCTGAAACTCAGGTATCAAATCAGCACTAGTATCGAAACACTTCAAATGATAACGAGTGTACACCAAGAACATCAATATAACCCGTCTGATCTCGGATTCTGAGTCTTAAAAATTCCAATAATAGGCTACATTGGCCGATATTGATTTTTTTACATAAACACAAACATTTTAAATTACATTATTTACTGATTAAGTTGTTGTGCTTTTTAGTGGACAAACTATGAAACGGTGTCAGTGTCCGTGTTTTGGTCCATTTTTTAAGGGCCATTTTAAAACGTCTATTGTTTCTAAACTACCTCAAACATATCATTGGCATTTCTGTAGTGCAATTTCAACAACACCTTAGGTTGTTAGTTTTTTAACAACAGTTTGCTTGGGATCATTAGCTTGGATCAGGATCTGGTAAAATGATAAATCAATATGATCGTGTCATCATGATATGACTCAAGTGAAAGACAAACAACAACATTAAATTTTCTGGATTTTTCCCTTCAGCACCACTGCTTATAAAGACTTCTCACTGCTGCACAGTCACACCTTACTAACTGGGATGGAGCTGTACTCTGACCACTCCGCATCCTTGCAGAGAAGCTGGAGTGAAAGAATCTCTAAACAGGGTGAAAGCAGGCTTTTGTATTGTTCACCAGTGCTGCTTGAATGGGAGGATGCTGCATTCATTTTGAGACATGCCCTCCTTTATTAGCATCCTTGACCAAACAAGTGTACCAAAGTGCTTATTTAGGAAGATTCATGTCAGGTGGTTTGCAGACGTGCTCACATATGAACTTAAAGTAACGAGATGAGCAGTCTGCACATTTCAAAAATGCTAAAAACTATCTAAAGCCACACATAATACATGCATATAAATGTGCACACTGATGCTGTTTCCCTTTTTTGCAGCGCTCTGCTCCAGTTCCATCAGTCACATCGCACTGACTCCCGTGTCCCCACAATCCTCCCTATGGTCATTCATCACAATGTCAGTCAAACGCTGACTCGGGTCCCTTGAGTGTCATGGTAATGCCGTCCCTCTGTCCCCCTCCCTATGTGTACTCATTTGTGTATGCGTATATTTTGGTGTTTGACTGAATGTATGTGCCTGTGAGCATTCATGCATGTGTTTTTCTATTTTTGGGGGGCCCGGTGTTTTGTTTTTTTCCCCCCTTTCCTCTCAGAAGGCGCCGGAGATGTGAAGGTGTGTCGCTCACTGCAGTGACAGAGAGAGAAGAGGCAGAGCAAGCCGACAGAGAGGAGTGGGGAGAAGTCAGGAGGAGCTCAGCAGCAGCAACAGGCAGAGGGCAAAGAGGATGACAGTGCCTTCTAGTAGCCTCTCTGTCAACATGATTATCTTTGAACCCAGCTCGAGGTCAAAGGCGTGTCACACAACATGCAAGACGCTTACTAAGGGGAGTCAAATAAAGACTCATTGGGCTGCATGATGAGGCAGTGACAGAGCCAAGCTAGCTTTGCATTAACTCCCTGAAGATTCAACAGAATGATACCATGAAAATCACATGTTCTTCTGCGCACTTTTAGCTTTGCAGCGGCTCACTGCAATATGATCCAGAGCTCCGGGGGAAGCCTGAAGGCATGGATAGAAAATCACTAAAGCCAACATGTGATCCAACGTTGTTGTTTTTCCAATTAGCGTCTCTGCATCGAGTGTCTCTCAGGATGAAACATAAAGATATCAATCCAACAGTAACAGACACAGACCTAGACTCTTTGATGTCTTAGATTACACACAGCTGAACTGCAATAATGCTGCTGATGCGCTCTGATAATGACAACGGAGTCCACTCTCCGCTAAACAAAGAGCTCATCAAAGCAGATCAAATCTCAGAGGCAGATCTATAGTGCTGTTTGCGTTGTGCATGCATCACGGGTCAGTTCTGAGTGCCGACAAACAAAAAGAAAATCTTGTTAATACAGATCTATATCAGCTGCAATCTGTGTGCAAGCTTTAAATAGAAAGCCGGGCAGCTAGTTAGGCAACCACCCATTAGATGACTGTGTGCCATACTGTATAATAACTCTGCTCCATAGAACAAATGAATTGAAGGAATGAAAAAAGCGGACTCTTTCAGAAATTTGAATTCATTTTTCTTGGATGTCATTGATTTCCATTCACTTCTGAGCAATAATAAAGTCTATTGGCAGAATCTTAAAGCTTGCTTGAGTTGTGAAATCTGCTACAGTGAACATCAACATTATATTTTATAAGTTAGGATTGGGTTGCTAGATTGGTTAGATCCAGTGCCTGTTCTGCAGAATACGCTCCGACCGTAGAGCTGAAACGATTAGTCGATTAATCGTTTCGTCTATCGAAAGAAGATAGAAAAAATAATCAGCAACTGCTGATATGCTCTCTCCAAGCTCTACTCAGCCAAAGATGGATTCTGAGAGAAAAGATGCTTTCTCTCCCGATACCTATTCTGGTACCTCAACTCAGAGTATCCATCAATACCAAGTACTGATCCGATACAAGTGCTCTAATTTACCAAATTTAAAATCTGTATACATCACTGCATGGAACTCCTTGGGATGATGTTTAAATAAGGTGAGGGCCAGGATTGCTTTAGGATTTGCACTAAAAACTTAATCAACAGTTTGACTGAATCAATGTAGCTGATAGCAGAAACCCTAAATTTTGTACTACAATTAACACAGAAACAATATATCGGATTGGCACATCCCTAAAAGAAACATCCCTCTGTAACAATCTAATTGATTGAGCCACGTCAATTTCAGGAGTATAAATCTCCCAGTTATAGTTTTAGACATATCACGCTGATATTTTTAGCTTCTCAACTTAACAGTTCTGAATCAGGACTTGACCAGTATTTGAATTAAAAAAAAAAATTTTTTAAAAGGTGTGACAACATGTGTAAATCGATTGTATGAATGCTGCATTTTCAGGTTGTTTTCAAATTTAAGTTTTCACTAAAAAAGTGCAGTGTTTCTGTCTTCTTTTGTCTTTGAGTTTTAGTTATTTACAACTTTTGTTACTTTTAAATGTTGAAAGCCAAACTGATTTAGATTCAATAAAGGATTTGACAAGATCTGGATTCAATACATTTCCATCAAAACCCCAACCCTAGTCATGGTTACATTATTATTATGAAGTAATGCAGTGCTGTCTTTTCAAAATCACTTTAACTGCATTAACAGGCAATAATATATAATAATAGTGCAACACCAACAAAACGAATGCATACTTAGTGTTCAGTGTGATAGATTACACAACACAAGAGTCTGCCAGCAGTCTTTAACAGAAGAACAGAAGAATAAATACATCCCAAACTCTACAGCATGCATTAAAGAATGGTCTGCAGAAATGTTAAGTATATGTGATTTGTGGTAGTGAGGTAAACCTTGAAAACACCTTCCCAAGACGTCTTAGAAGATCTCAAAAGTCTTTTAACATCCGGGTTGTCATTGAAGAAAAGATAGACTGGATTTTTATTCACAAGGTCAGTTTTTTCGACAGAATCTAGGTTGTGGTAATAAAGCTTCAATATCTTCTTTTCATCCGTACACTGTACGCAGTGTGCTCTTCACCTACTCACTGATGGACCTAATTAACAATCAGTCTGAGGGAGTCTGTACGCAACAAGTGGGTGTTCAGAATAGTGTTTTAGTGTCAAAACCAACTCATGCCAGAACTTGCTCGCTTTGATTTGCCAAAAAGTTGAGTATTTGCTGAAACATAAAGGCCGTGTATTATCAGCATTTCAGTTTTACCAGTGCAACAGAACAGACTGCATTTCACCAACATAACACCACCGAGCTCTGGTCTATGTCCTAAGGTTTTACAAGCACAGTATTGACACCAAACAGGCTTCTACACTCAGTAGTAAGCTGAATTAGAGGTGTGTTTTTCTGCTCTATCAGACAGTCCAGCAGGTACACAAACTTCCTGTGAATGTTCTGATTTGTTGTAAAAAAACTAAAAAAACAAACAAACAATGAAAACTCCCTGGCTGGAGAAATAAAGAAAGTGGCAGGGGGATTTGGAAAAATCTACTATTCGCTATGGCCCGAGACAAAACAATTACTTTCCTTCAGTGACTAAAATACTGTAGACCTGTTGCAGTAATGTATGTGGCAGTAAGCACAATGCTATTATGTGAAGGCTGAGGACAACAACAAGGCAACAGCAGAGTATATTTGCAGAACAAAGCTTGAGAGTCAACCTGTGCGGCCAAATACGAGAGTCCCAAGGAGAAAACCCAGTAGGAGACTCTCAGCGTAGCAGTGTGGGAGGGAAAGAGTAGCTATCAGCATCCATCAAGTCATTTTACTGGCAGAAAAAAAACTAAATCATCCTACTCTGGAAACTTGCAAGACTCAGAACACGCAACCTGAACACCTCACAAGCCTCTGAGTCCTCTGAGAGCTAGGAGGCTGCTGAAAGACTCTGACCCCAACTGATCCCAGACAAGAGCTGACATTTAAAAAGAAGACATGAGTGCACTCACGGTTTTGAAGTCGCTGTGGCTGCACTCCTGGCCTTGGTAGCGGCAGTAGAGCATCATCTCTTTGAGGTCGTGGCCAACCCTCTCGATGAACTCCTTCATGCTGAACGCTTTGGGCTTGTAGGCGGTGAAGTTGGCTTTTTCCTGCAGGAAAGTCAGCACGTCAGGCTCGGCCAGGTGCGACTGGGGGATTGTCAGGTGCACATCCAGCAGAGCCAGCAGCTCTCCAGCATGGTACAGATCATTGCGCGTGAGGCGGCTAAAGCGGTAGGCGTTGAGGTTGCAAATGGTCACAGCGGGAAAGACCAGGCTGCTCGACACCACGGCGTCCAGGCTGGTCACATGAGGGTAGGAGAGGAAATAGGCCAGGCGCTCGGCGCTCTCCAGGGCTAACAGTCCCAGGCAGGCCAGCAGAGCCGCAGCCCAGAGCAAGCGGCGTGCGCTGGGCTGACCATAAGGGAAGATGAAGCGCAGGCCGTGCAGCGTGCTAGTGTGAGCGAAGGCCTGCCAGGAGGTGGGGTGCAGGCTGGAGCTTTCTTGGCTCCCCTGACTGCCACAAGTCTCCTTCAGATCCATCATCAGCCCTCCAGCCCCTCAGCCAGGGAGCCCCCGGTGCACTCACACCTGCACAGACAGAGAGGGAACGTCAATAAAAGACTTAAATTCACAGCCTATAATCATACTGAGCATATTGATGGAACAAGAGAGAAGAAAGAGGAGGAACACAGAGGCACAAAAGTGCGAAAGACAGAGGAAAAAGTAGGAGGCAAAAACTGCTGACCTGAAGTTACACTGATAGAAAACATGAAAAAACACTGAAAAACTGCAAATTTAAATAAAAGCAACAAAGTAGAAGTAAACATCAGGAGGAAAAGATCTCCACAACCCAAATAACTACTACGGAGAGTAGAAGACAGAGGAGAGAGATGCTCCCTCAGGGCATCCTTCTCCTCCCACCTCCACTCTCAATGACTCCCTTGAGCTGAGAGTTACTGTGGCTGCCAACCTGCCTGTGGCTCCTATTACACCCCCAACACACACTACCCAAATCCCAAACTGCCCCCCTGCCCCCCTCCATCGCCCTCTGTGACTCTTCGATTTCATTGACAAAAATCTGTCCTCTGTGACACCCGGAGCGAGAGGTGAGAGTCACTTAAAATGCAAGCCAATCAAAGCTGCCTCTGTGTATTTAACATCCCGACTCATCTCCATTCAAAAACACGCGCACTCACTCTCTCTCATGCATGAGTGTGCACGCAGGTTGACACATACACACACACACAAACACACGTCCAGGCTTCTCAGGATCTCCCGTGCCCCCAAACTAATGACAAGCCTAAGCACCTCTCTCGTTCAACCTAGCGAGAAGACATCCAGCCGGCGCGAGTGTGTGCGAGTCTGAGAGCGCACGTGTGTGTTTGTACGTGTGTGTGTGTGAGTGTGAAAGAGAGAGAGAGAGAGAGAGAGAGAGAGAGAGAGCGAGCCGTTGATGATCAGAGCCGCTGGTTAGTCTCGCATGCCGGTCCAAACTCCTCCCGTTTTCCTCTGGCCAGATACATCCGCTTTCCCTCCTCTTCCCAGCTCATCTGTGGCGGCGGCGAACAACAGCGGAGCTGGGAGAGACGGGAGGCGCACACACCAACACACATGAGAAAGAGAGAGAGAGAGAGAGAGAGAGAGAGAGATGGAGGGAGGGAGGGGGGAGTAAGAGAGGGAGAGAGAGGAAGGAAGACGACGCTCTCCTCGCTTGCTCTCTCCAGAGCAAAGTCTCTTATTGAATATGTTTCCTTCCTTCCTTCCTCCCTCCCTCCTCCTCCTCCTCCTCCAACGCCGCCACCTTCACTCACATTTGTCTCTCAGCCTTTCATATTTCCACATCTCGTCACCGCAAACAGAGTGATGGATGGATGCAAAACGGAAGGCTTTCAGGAGAGACAGATAGTAGAGGTAGAAAACAGAGGTGGTTGCTTGGTCGGGAAGGGGAGTGGGGGGGGTGTATGTCATGGGAAATAGAGCAGAAGTGGAGACGGAGGAGTAAAGGCGGGGAGATCTAGTTTGAAGGGAGGGATGAGGACAAAAATAAGATAGGAAAACTAAAAAAAAAAGAGCAAGCAAGCGAAGAAGTGTGCGGTCACACAGCGTGCACGGCAATGTCACACAGAGGAAAGTAATTCAGACACATAACGTCACATAGGGATACAGATGTAACGGGAATAATAAGTACACACAGTGTGTTTGTCATGTGTAACAAAAAAAAATGAAATTGTGAACCCATATCTGTGATTTGAGGCGTTTTATCTTTGAGAGTAGCAGCGTGTTCATCAATCACGGGAGAGAAAACTGCCAGTATGTGAAGAGATACGAGGAGACGGGAGGAGGAGGAAGGAAGGAAGGGGAAAATAACTGAAGGGTGTGAGAGTGTTAAAAGGTGGTAAAAGAAAACTGCTTCAGTGTGTATTTGGACTGAATAGGAATAGGAAGGTTGTTAACGTGATGTTTGACAATACATTTGAATCACTTTCAGGCAAAACAAAAGTTAAAAGCTTGATAAATGGGATTATGGCAGATATGGAGAGAAATAAAATGGAACAATACTGTATTTTTTTGGGTGATACAAACACTTGTATTTGAGAGGTTTTTTTTTTAACAACAAAGATATATATATATATATATATATACATACATACATACATACACGACATAACATAAACAAACATATTTCATAAGCGTCCCTTAAATTAAAACACTGTGACCAAGCAGGAAGTTTTGTTAAAAATAAACACAACACTAACAGCAAATATTGACAGAAATTGGAAACTGAATATTAGATTTGAATCAATAACAATTACAAACTAAATAAATGTTGTATTTATATATACAGTAGGTGAGTATGTATTATAAGTGAGAAAAGACTAAAATATACACAAATAAAGCCTATAAAAAACTTATTTAAATTAATCGTAACTAACAGTAGATGGATTGGTGTGAGAGTAAGTGACAGTAAAAGGCATAAGAGTCATCATTTGAACGTATCAATCAGTGGGTCAGGCGTGGTACTGACAGGATGAAGGGCTGAATTACAAAGAAATCCATTCTGCACGTTATTTTTGCTTTGTCATATTGAGATTAACTATGATTATGTTCAAACAAAGGTCATGTGGCTTATTATCATAACATTCATGCATTACACCTGCCCCATTTGCAGCTATAACAACAACAACATGCCACTTACAGAGTCATTAATGTGATATTTTCAGCACAGCAACAAGCAGACAGTCTCACAATAGAAACCTGGAATTTTGCAGCCACGATGTATACTGATGGTCAATACAAGAATCAATCATTTACTCATAGTCCAACCAACAGTCGGTCAGTAAAGGTGGGCGGCTCACAACTAAATTTAAAAATTCAGGTTCATTTTTGGTAAAGTCTCAACATGCACTCAGCTGAGGCCCTCATTTTCTAAAATTGTGAGGTAATTACTGTGTACCACTAATTAAGTGATTAAAAAGAAATGGGCTGCCCACATGAAACAGCCAGTCATAAAAATATATGCCTTCCCAGCGCTAAGATAAAAACTAAGTTTGAGGAGTGCAGTTTAATTAAGCCAATTTACATGGACTGCCATTCATTTACAATATGTAAACTGGCTAATAATAATACGGACATGTTATGTGAACAAAGATTTAACCAGTGGTGGAAGTACATTCACTCAAATACTGTACTTAAGTACAAATTAATGGTACTTGTACCTAGTATTTCCATTTTATGTAACTTTATACTTGTATACTATACTATACTAGAGGCAAATATGAAAAAAAACTGAAGGATTAAGTGTTTCCTTAAAGTGTAGCAAAGCTGAAAACAGGGCTGTTTTTCTGAGCTCATGAAAAGTTGACTTTTTAAATGCTACAAACATATTATGATCTTATAGAATATGATGCACTGCTGTAGAATAAACTACACAACTGTATATAAAGAAGTTAAAATTAGCACAACCTTAAACATCTACAGCAGTAAAATGCAACATACACATTAAGGCACCAGTAATATTAATCCAAAACATCATATATAATAATAAAACACTGACAGGGACCAATTTCCTGCATGAGTACTTAGTTACTTTTGATACTTTAAGTACATACTTTTACTTAAGGTTTTGAATGCAGGACTTGTACTTGTAGTGGAGTATTTTCACAGTGTGGTATCACTACTTTTACTTAAGTAAAGGACGTGATTGTCAGTCATTAAACATGAGGTTAATTCCTTCACCCATCTTTAAGTTAATATTAACGGCTAACGGCTAACATGTTACCTGTATGCTAAGCTATGTAGCACATTAATACTTAGCTAGTTAGCTAAATACTCGTTCGTCCAGCATTTTACAAACATGGTATTTTAATTATGATGTGTTTTATAGGGGTAAAAGTTAATTTCTGCATCACACCCGTCGAAACATTAACGTTACTTACCGTTTTACGTGTTTGTTTCGAACATTAGCTCACCTGTTGCCACTGTGGACCTCCCGGTGCTGCAGCAGGTTGGTGCCGCCAGGCTGTGTCGTTTTAATCCTTTTTCTCATCTTCTTCCAAATAAATTAATCCTTTAGCCATGTACCATTCCGTTTGTTTTACGGTGCATTGGAAATAACTCTTGAAGGGGAACTGAGCAATATACAGACTTCAACAATCTTTAATGACATTTTTGTATAAATGTATCATGTACATTTGTTTTGGAAGTCCAGCACTAACAATACTGATTGTTTATGATGAATCTGTATCCATACTGAGTAGCCTTTACTGTCAGTATTATTATACACAGTATGCGAGGCTATGTTTAATGTGCATGTTGAGGTATCTGCACATCACTTTGTACTTTCAGATAAAGTTGAGCAATTTGCAACAACACAGAAACCCATTTTAGAAATAAACAAGGACTGAAGAGTGTTTCATTTTTCTATCAAACACACACACACAGACACACACAGACACACACACAGCCAGTCGATCGCAGTCTTTCTCCCAAGTGAAATTTGCTGTGGTCTCAGACAGCTGCAGGGTTTGCTGGTTTCTTAACAACTTAATTAAGCAAATCTCCCTTTTTTCCACCAAGGTAATGAGCGTAGTATTACAGGGATTAAACAGTCTCCAGAGTTGAAAATAAGGTATTATGCTTTAGCAATCTTATCTGTCTTTATCCATCCAGTTAATTTTACATCCACAGGATTATTAAAAGCAGGAGCCTTGTTAGCCTTACCATATTCTTCTCCTTTTAATTTGCGAGGTATTTATGCTAAAACTCATTCTGAAATATGAGTTTATTCTTTCCGTCACTGAATAAAGGTGCACATTTGCCTTCTTGACTTGGATTAACATTGACAGCTGATATTCATTCACACAGTTAAGAGGTGTCAAAGCAAATGTATACATGCAGATTAATAGCGACTAATAAAAGGGTCTTAGTAAGCCCACCATGGGCTACCAGAGCCGTGGATTCTCCAAGTGAACTCTACGGGAAGTTTGAACACCATTCTTGTATAAGATAGTCCCCCATTTGGTGTTTTGATGATTATGCTTTGATAATTAGGCCTCAGTAATTGCCGAGCCATGAAAAAAGCCCTTCAGAGTTTAACGGACCTGCACAGTTTGGAACTTGATGCTCTGATGTGCGACATAAAGCTCATCTTTCGGTGGCAGACTGGAGAGCTCATTCCCGTCAACTGGAAGGGTGATCTCTGTTAACTAGCCCGTTAGAGTTTACGCGTCGAAGCACGTTATCCTCAGAAGCTTTGGGGGAGAGATGCTGGGCAGCTAGCTGCAGCACGCAAGCTTTCAGATGTGAGCTGTTGCAACTAACATGTCATCGTCAACTAATATGTCGCTTGAAAATCTCCAATAAGTGTTCAGTTGGGTTGAGATCTGGTGACTGTGAACTCATCAAACGGTTCACTGACCCCCTCCAGCCCTTCATGGAAGCATCTGCATTGTCTATGCTTCTCCCCTAATTTATTCAGGGGTTTCCTTTAATGTGTCACCCATGTGTGTATAAGTAGCACGCTGTATGTCAATAATATATGCACTGTATATGTACAGTACAGAATGCATTAAGGAAACCACTGTGCAATGCTAGATTGAAAATCTCTTCAATCTAACAAAACATTTTCACTATTTTGTATCATGTTTCTTCTCATTTTGAGGTTCAAAGTTGATTCTTGACCTTGGAAACAGCAGTTGACACAACAATCTCACCTCATGGTCCATTAAGTAGCCTGTAAATGGGCCTTCAAGTTAAATAGTTTTGTCAAATGCTGTTTCTAAAGTCAAGAATAACCTTAATAAGCCAACATAGATGAGATCAGTAAAAATGTAAACTTGAACATCTAAAATTCAATGACAACTGCCGATGAAGATCATGATGTAGATATGATCGAAAGCTCCAGAACAGCTACTAAATTGACCCTGAGGTGAGATGGTCTTGTCTTCCAATGTGTCTCCTAGTTTGCAACTATTGTTTTTATGAACTTACATGCTTAAACTTGTCAGATTTTTTTTATATTTGCCAGAATTTAATCAAGTTACATTACACACCTGTTATTGGGCCAATTATTATTAGTGTGAATAACCTTATTAGTGTCACTTTTTATGAATGTTGCTTTTCTTTCTTAGCTTCTATTTTGCACCAAACTAAAAGCATGTTCGAGTCTTTTACCGTGAAGTTATTGTCTTTTTTTCTCCCATTGTGAGTCATCACCCACTTCACAAGAGGCTGAACTCGTGTTGTTGGATATTTCAGGCCTCTCTATCCAAATCTCAGAGAGTTAACAGTACTTTATATCAGAGATGAGAAAGTTCTCTTTCCTCATGGGACTCTAAACCCGAGTAAACCACAGATAAGAATCTTTTTTGCATTTTTGGGGGGTCAGTAGGCACTTCTTATACTATATGCATGACGAGACCGAAAGAGTAATTACACTTTCCGACTATCTTAATGGATAGTGAAAAATAATAAGCTCTTACCAGGAGATAATTAGGATGTGTAAGTGCCAGAGTTGCTGAGATTGGGCACGGTTGATTATTACCTCTGGCGAGAGGCGACTGATGTTGAAGGGCAAATTATTCCAGAGTGTGAGCAACAGTGGCAGACTTGCTGGAACCAAGCCCCCCTTTTGTGAAGGTCTTAATTGGTAGATGTGCAGATAAGGGAAGGAGCCCCCCTCTGCCTACCTTTATGCGTGTGCAGTTTCAAAGAGACTTGTTCTGGTGAAATTAAGTTTCCCTCCAATTAAGAGTTTTATCATCAGGGCTCTTAACTGGGTGCTGGATGTCTGTACACACTCATGAACTTGACTAATGATGTCCACTAGGACCTGAACTGCCAGCAGAGTGTTTAATGCTACCCCCTGCTGGTATTAAGACTAATGTAACATACACCAGGGGGTTCTCAACCTTTTGTGACTTAAAGGGGGGGGTAGGCAGTATTTTTTTTGGCGTCATTGGGCAAAAATTCCATAATAACCCTCCAGCATATTGTGATTCAAGCTGTCTGAGAGAAAACCTCTACTTCTGCCCCTCCTCTTGGCTCTGTTTTCAGGCTTCAGAAAATCTATCCCGTGACGGGAGACTTTGACCAATCATTGGTTATTTCAGAGAGACCGCGCGTTTGTATTGGCTGAGCTACAAATGCAGATGTGCGTGCACGTCCCTTCAGATGGTGAAAGCCTGATTCAATGGCAGAAAATCCTGCTAGGAAATATTCAGTTTGCTTCCCAACACATCCCGGCTGCTTTGTGTCTCTGGAGCTTCGATGGTTTTAGCGCCTCATTTGACAGGATTTCACAACATTCAACACACTGCCATTATGAATCCAAATTTAATGTATTCAGGCTCATATTTCCCTCATCACACTTTTTGGAGCTTCTACAGGCGCAGGGTTTCTCCCACATCACTTTTTCGTTTCAAAAACCGATCCATTTTGTGTCACTGCATCCGAGGGAACGTTAGCTAGCTAACAGCGGCAAAACACACTTGTCTCTACCTGATGTGAATTCTTGAACATATTTAGATATAAAAATAACTAGCTTTGTAAATAACCAAAAAACATCTAACCATTTGGCAGTACCACTGCCTCCACGGCCCACTAGCTGGAGCTCTGAGGCCCACTAATGGACCGCGGCCCACTGGTTGAGTATGGCTGACATACACTATGTACATGCACTAATACACTGCAGTGGTTCCCAACTTTTTTGGCTCATCGCCTATTAAAATAAAGCCGTTTACTTGTAACCCCTCATCACAGGTAATGGCCTGAGTTTCTGCTGCTTGCTTAAAACATTAAAAACAGCAACATCTCTCTCTAGAAACAGTGCCCTGGTTACTCTGGATAATCCACTGAACACTTTTCATTTATCTGCAGTATAAAGTAGCTTCACTGAAAACACAGTGAGGGGTGTGGATTATCCACAGTGACCAGGATATTGTTTTTGGAAAGACATGTCGCTGCTGAATTGTTTTAATGTAATATCCCGCTGATTTGAGTACGGCAAATGAAGCTGAGACACTCAAAACCAAAACTGTCCCTTTAAGGGTCTTTAAATCCATATGGAGTTAACAGCGAGGGACTTTTTTTATAACCATTCCCCAGTTTTGGAAGCAGTGGGACAATTACAAGGCTACGATTCCAACACTGTTCACCCCAAATGGATGTAAACACCATTAAATTTAGTCTAACGGTATAATTTAAGATCAAACGTGCAGCAGTACAGAGCCAAAACAGAGAGTGTGTCACTGTCCAAATACTTACAGACTGTACTGTAAATTGGACTTATTTCAGCCAAACAACTGGAGAGCAAAAAGCATTTGGGATGACTGGAAATGCAACCCATTTCATCATCCCCCATTCTCTTTCTTTTGAACATAAACCAGGCAATTTAAGAAGCTGCATTATACACAACATGACAAAGAGGCAGAGGATTAAACTGAATCTGTTACAGTGAGGCAGGGTAGTGGAGGAGTCTGGATCTAGGGCTCAGATCCTGTTGGGAAAGCCTCCATAAGAGCCTGTTAGTCACAGTGCGACTCCACCCTGATGCTCCGGCTCTCTGCAGACAGGGCTGAGTAAACACTTTTTGGTCAGGCAAACCACATGGGACCCTGAAACTACTTCCTCGCAATCCCTGCCCGAAACCCTCCGATACACCTCTTAATGCATGGTAAATAAGCCCAGGTCACAGTTTATGCACTCCACTGTGAGGCTCGGAGAAATGGACAGGGCTGAAGATGGAGGGCAAGGACAAAAAAACGAAACAGCAAAATACAGCAGACAAAGAAGCCTCAACTCGCTTTCATTTAGCATAATTAGCAAATCAATGCAGTCTTCCATTTCAAGGACACCGAAGCAAAGTGCAACAATGGATAAGAATGAAAGTGAGGGAATCGCATCCATAATACACACACACACACACACACACACACACACACACACACACACACACACACACAGTCTTTATGAGAATATAAGACGTGAAGATGAAATCAAACAGAGCTGATTTTTGGAGCTTTGTAATTAATTAATGAGCATGTGTTGGCTTTGAGTGACTGCTTCTTATAACACATCAATCACCAGTGATGCATAGATATGACACAGTAACACAAATTAACTCAAGACTATTCTCTGCAGTATTTATGAACTAGATATCAAACACAGTTGACTTACCAGGGGAAAAAAAGCTTCACAACATATACACATTTTCAAGTTCTTCAGTGGTTTCAGAGAATTATGCTTTTGCTGTCAGGAAAACAAAGGACAGCATCTTTAGTGTCCGTCAGTCGTGAAATAACTCGAGTCAGTGGAGACAGTCTGTACAGGAGGTTTGTTACATCAAAGGCTGTAGGTGTCCTCAGGTAACTCTCCCAGGAGTTCATCCAGGTCATCATCTGCACAACAGACACAGAAACACGTAATTCACACTAAATTCAACTGGCATGGTAGTAAACTAAGAAATCATTACCTGCCTGGAATTAGGTTTGCAAAGTAAAAGTGATTAATCAATTTTTTAAAAGACATTTATGGGCATTTTTGCCTTTTTTGGATAGCAGACAGGGCAAGAGGGAGAGAAGTGTTCCCCGGCTGGAAATGAACTGAGCAGTTGTGGTTACAAGGTTTGCGCTTTAACCATTCGGCTGTTTTTGACAGTTTAATGTTGTTTTTGTGTATAAAATAAGGCACTGTACAGTGTGTTTATCTGAACAATGCTCAGTCACTTATACAAGTGATCAACTTTGTATATCACTATGAGCTGCAGAGCTGTCCAGACAGTCCACCCAGAGAGCAGAACGAGTTCAAACCATTACTCACTTGTTCAGAAAACTAATCAGCTCTAGTTTGGAAGCTAAATTAACCGTTTGGGTCAATTATCAAGTAGAAAACAACAACACATTATGTCTTGGTTTTAGATTTTAGTCTACAGCCAAGCTTACTGTCCGAAAAGGGTGTTATGGTCATTACACACCAAAAACAAAATTGTTAGACTTCACTAGCAAAAATGTGTACCTGAGGGTCACCAGAGGAAAGGCCATGTAGCTACCTAAATCAGTCTAAATCATTCAGTCTTGCTCATGGACACTCTGACATGTGGACAGGAGGAACAGGGGTTCGAACCGCCAACCCTGCGATCAGTTAGTCGAGCCACTCAACCTTCTGTGCTGCAGCCGCCATCGTAGGCGGTCAAGCTCAGCTCCACATTTTCAGACTTTGGCTCAACTTTCATCAGTCCAACTTGCTGACTGTTAGTGTGTTAGTGTCCCATGCTAACGTTCAGCACGTTAGCTAACGTTACCATGTTTGCATTCATTTCACAAGTAACAGGAATATGGCCCTTAGTTTCAGAGCTATCCTGTATGATTTCTTTAACTTCTTTTTGAATTTTATTTATTTAATTCAAAAGGTTTGCTGCTGTAACAAGTGAATCTCCACTTCTGGGTATCTATAAGGTCTTATCTTATTTTTCCTGATACCTCTGAGTGGAATTTCTGATCTGTTGATGGCGGTGGATGAAACATCAGAGGATCATCAAAGTCATTAGGAGTCATCCTCTGAGGATGTTGAATGCCAGTACAAAATGTAGTTACAGTGGTTGGAATATTTGATTATGGACCAGTCTGAGACTGACGGAAAGACTGCTGAACTTGGCTTGACTTTATGTTTCATATCATTATTAGATGTATAGTTATGAGTTGGCTGCTGAGTATGTCATTTTAAAATACAAATTCAGGCTCTGCTTGCATCTCTTTTTGTGACTGACTAATAAAAAGAAAAAAACTCTTTGTTTGGCTTCAGTTAGATTGGGTTTGGGTCAGCAAGTCGCATGTTAATGTCTCAACGTTACCAGACAGTGCTGCTGTTTTATTCAGCAAAACGTAATATTACTGAAGTTTGACACTTGGCAAACCTAGGATGTGACTAGAATTAATCATAAGTGTCATTACATATGAAGGGCCCCACCTGCATCCCAGCATGAGTCATGTGGTGCTGGGTTCCCAGCAGGCTCTTGTGGTCCTCTGCTGGAGCTGGCACTAGTGTCTGTTGGGGCTTGAGGGTCGTTGCCTCCCACTGAGCAGTTTTCCCCCTCTTGTCCCTCATCATCATCCTCATCAAACACCAGGTGCATCTGAGACACGGGTTCCCGGAGGACGCTGGGAGGCAGAGTGGGTGACGTCAACATCGGCTCCTGGATGTAAATTTAAAAAAAGAAAAGTCTTGAGGGGACAGCTGACAGGTTGACAGAGCAGATTTAATATGTTGGAATGTAACTATGCTATTGTTGTTTCTAGATGACAGTCGTGGCGCTCACCAGGACGAGCGGGGGGAGCTGAGTGGAGCACAGAGTGACACCATCAGGGGCGTAGATCCTCAGCAGGTTGTTGGGGGTCACGTTCAGGTAATGGTTACGATGGGAGGGGGAAAACACACCCACCTGTCCACAGAGCGAGCAGGGACGAAGGACAAACACCATAAATGTAATTTGAAACCACTAAACATTTAGATTAAGCTAAAATACTAAACTGCAGTTACCATCAAAAATTAAAGTTATTAAAGTGAAATTAAAGTCTAAAGAAGCGGTAGCGGCAAGTCTTACTTGTTTGAGCAGCAGTACAGCTCCGACCTTCAGCTCGTCCACTCGGTCCTCTAGGAGACGCCGGTGCACTGTTCCCTGAATCTCCCCTTCAGTGGAAAATATTATGAACAGAACAATGAGAGCCCAAGTCCAAGATGTGGCCGACCTTTTTAATGCCAATTAAATCAATCCTAGACTGTCCTTTCAAAGGACTACTCCACCAATTTAGCATTGCTCTCCTATAACATTGTTGCACTCACATTGGACAATGTACAAAAAAAAAAAGGATCAAAATCGATGCAGCAGTACCAGAAGTGTATTGCTATCTTTGTGAAGGCCAATTTCAGTTTTAAACCATCGTAGTGAGGACATTTTTGCATTGTGAGGACATTTTGGCCAGTCCTCACTAGTTCAAAAGGACTGGTTGAAAGTTAAGACTTGGTTTTAAGGTTATGGTAGTAATGAGGTTTGATATAGGGTAAGGGCTGGGGTTAGGCATTTAGTTGTGATGGTTAAGGTGAATGAAGTAGACTAGTGAATGCATTATGTCAATGAGGGTCCTCACAAGTATAGAAATACAAACGTGTCTGTGTGTGTCTGTCCACAACTTTCCCAAAGCCCAAGATGACGCCTTCAAATTGCTTATATTGTCCGACAAATACTCTAAAACCCACAAGGTATTTAAAAACTACAATAATATAAAATAGGAAAAAAGCAAATTCTCACATTTAAGCAGCAGAAAATGTTAAGTATTTGTGCTTTATAAATGACTTCAACCATTAACTTGGCCGATCGATTAATCGACTGATCTTTTCTAGTGTATAGTCACCAACAGGCTGACAGCAGCTTCTGAGATAACCGTTTGCTGGAAAACAAGCTGCAAACCTTTCAGCAGGTGGGAGGCACATTACCGACAGAACGGTCCCTCGCGGTGTCAAAATCACTTAATACCCACCCACTGCTGATGCCAATCTACTGCAATTGAATCACTAATAAGCACTTATGTCCGGCGCCGAGTACAACATCCACTCCTGACTGTTAATAATCAGTGCACCTCATGTGTCTGCTCTCTGGGGGCCATGGCAACCAGCTGGAGCTTAGAAGTGGATCAGACAAAAGGGTGGCTTCCTTCCACAGGGGCAGAACAGATGTGAACTGGACTGCATGTATACTGTATGTATACGTGTGTGTGTGTGTGTGTGTGTGTGTGTGTAATCAAGCATGTTACTGTGGCTGACCTCTGCTCTCCTACCATGTGGAGCTCAATCAGGCGAGTTCTCAGTGAGCAAATGTCAAATGTGAAGCAAACAACTTAAGGCTCCCCCAACACCCCCCTCTCTCTCTCTTTTATTCACCATCATTTAACACACCTTCCTTTTTCCACCACACTTTACAGTTTATTTGGAGACTGGAGTGTTTCTACCAGCTTCAAGACATCTCTGCTCTTCATGTATCGCAAACAGAAACACATTTGTACCATGAGCCAGTGTGGTTGTGTTGTGAGTGTGAGTGTTTCCACTACCTGTTGGGTCTTTAAACACAGCCTTGGCATCGGCGTGTGTGTGGATGATGCTCTTCAGGAGCACGGCCATGTTGGGCACTTTGTTCCTGGCCAGCTGTTTCAGCGCAGCCTACAGTGATGAGGGAAAACAAACATCACATTACCTGCTGAATCAGATAAGCTAGTGTTAACTCAGTAAAGCATAAGTAAACTCCAGAACTATTTTACAAGAACTCAGGTAAGCTTGAATCAACTTCCACACATATTCCTGTCGTGTGTAAACATTTTTAGAGCTGTAATGGTTGATTAATCGATTTGTTGATAGTCAGAAAATGAACCTGCACCCATTTTCATTATCAATTAATCTTTTCAGTAATTCTTCAAGCAAAAAATGTCAAACATTCAATCATTCAAGTTGCTTAAAATGTAAGGATTTGAAGCTTTTCTTTGTCTTATATGATAGAAAACTGAATATTCTGGACTGTTGGTAAGATTAAAAAAAAAGCTTTTTTGCTATTTTCTGACATTTTATAGACAAAATGATCATTTGCGAAAATAATCGTCAAATTAAATCAGTTAGTAAAGTAATTGTTAATGGAAGTCAAACATTTTACTCGAGCTGTGATCACATCAATTTGTCAATGATACTGTAAAAAAATATATAAAATCCCCACATTCCAGATAACTGTTTTAAACAGTACTTAGCCCTGAATACAGTTTGGCTTCTTGAGACACAAGTTTTAGCATTTCTGTAAGCAAGTCTGTTCAAATAACATCTTTACATGTCTTTAGATAAATATTTAAAGTGGCCATCTGGTGGTAGCACTGATAATGACACTGTGGCAGACCGCAATGCACACCGCTACAGATTATTTATTTAACACGTGTTTAGTAATTCTGACTTTTTATCACAGCCCTCTGTCAAACATGAAAACTACAAACTGTGAACATATTACAATATCAATCTGTTGAATTCTTTATTTATTAAGATAAAAGCTGAGCGATATTAATCGATAACTTCGTCCAAATATATCGCTCTATTAAAGCTGAAGTAGGCAATGTGAACATACACAACGCAAAACCTTCCTGCTGCCTCGTATCACTCCGCTAAGCCCCTCCCACCAAGTGACGCACCAAACATGCATGCGCATTTTGTACCAACATTCAAACTAACGTCTGTTCTGCTCGTCTAGTTATGTCTGACTCAGAGGTAAGAACCTGATCCTTTGGGAGGGAAGAAGCTCCACTTTGTAACACCACTCCAACAGAGTAATACAGTCTTCTCTGCAAACTTAGTTATTTCAATCAAAATTATATTTATTAAATACTGAAATAATATTGCCTACTGCAGCTTTAAATGTCTTATTATCCCTTCAATTTCTGTTCTCACCATCAGCAGCACATCTCCAGGTTTGTGGTGTTGTACTGATGTCGATACAAAACCAACAGTGAGCGGTATTTACTGTTGGGATCATTCGCTCTCTCTGCTGCATTAGATGCGACATGTTATTGTTCAGTCAACACGAGTGGGGGAGGGGCTGTGTGTTAATTTGTTTATTCGTGCAAACAGGGATTTTGGGAAGCTGAGGGTTCATGTAAACAGCTTAACCTGAATGAGCTTAAGCCAGCGTCCTGCCGGTGACTCTGTGCACGTAAACGGAGCCTGTGTCAACAGCCACGGCAGAAACCAACAGGTTTAAGCTCCCGCAACGACTGCCACGCGAAAATACCGGTAAGTTATTCCACAAAGAGACTCACAGAGAGCAGCGTCTCCATTAGGGTGATTGATGAGTGATCATACTGTTTATAATTACAAAACACCTCTAGTACGGCTCCTTCATTTGTCCTGATTATGCCAATAGACCTCCAGCAGCGACACACGGTCTGTTATGATGGAGGATACATAATTAAAAAAACTGCTTGACCTAAATAAAAATGTGCTCACTGCGATGCTTGAATCAAGTGGAATTGGGTTAAAGTTTGAGTAGCTATGTTTTCATTGTATTTATGCTTGTAAGTGAACAACATCAGGAGGTGTAAAGGTCATGGGCGATCACCTTTCGGAGCACCATGACGACGCTGTAAGAGTGCAGGAAGCACGAGGGGTTCCTCTCATCCAATCCCATCTCTGCCTTCATCGCCGCCCAGGCACCGCCGCTGAACTCGTCTTCTTCAGTCTGTGAGCTGGAACCCTTTAAATCAGATAAAATACACACTGTGCACACCTGGCTTTAAAAAAAACAAACAAACACGTTTATATTTTTAGTATACATTTTTTATCCTCTCTGCCTCTTTACAGCGCTCAGATGGTCACTGTGGCTCCGCTGCAATCAAGATTGTGTGAAAATTAATTTCACACTCGCAGGCTGCAACACTTCAATGTCTGGGTTTAAACAGCTAGCCTATATAAAGAAAAAATGCATCCTGGAATGTTTGGGGAAAAATCAAAACCTAACCCTGCCTTCAAGTCACTCAGAAATATTAGAGCATGTTGTGATTACTAAATAGTAAAAACCCAGAGATTTTTCTATGAGCTGTTGTTGGCAAGCCTAAACAAAAGTCATGGTAGAAACAATGGAAGTCTTGTCAGCTGCAGACAGGAAAATTATTAGTTTCTGCTCATCTGCTGCACACAAAAACACAAGGAAATGTGCCTCTTGTCTCAATAACTTGACAAAAACATCAATTCTGTTTCTATGCTCACGTATCCTATTTAGTGTCACAGAGAGGTTGAGCCTATCCCAGCATGCACTGGGTGACCGGCAGAGGAGAGGGCCATTGTGCTGCCGCTACTCCTCTGTTCTTCATGGGCACTTTGATGATAACAACAGAAAAATAAATCTCTCTTTTATTTCAAAGAGAAAAGAAAAAAAAACATTCAAACTTGAAAGTAGGAATTTCCCAGGAGGGCCTGAAGGCAATACTGAGTGTAGTTCAGTGTAGAGCTGACCAGCAGCGTATGTGGAAAATTTCTACTGGGCTCTAACACAAGTGTTGTTTTTTGACAGGATGCACCTAGATTGTCACTTAAGTCGATTAATCGATTAAGTAAAAATGACAATAATTCCAGCTTCTCCAGTGTAGATATTTGCTGGTTTTCTTTGTCTTCTATGATATTAAACTGAACATTTGTGTTTCAGACTGTTGATTGGATGAAATAAGACATTTGAATGTGTCAGCTTGTGCTTTGGGAAATTGCGACGGGCATTTTTCCACTATTTTCTGACATTTTATTGCCCAATTAAGAAAATAATCGACAAAAGTATTTGTTAGTTGCAGCTCTAGATTACATCAGTGTTTTGGTTAATGGTTTTTAATAAGATGATAAAAATCCATATCAAGTTAAAAACAAGCTTGCATGCGTTTTGTGCAGATCCCCGCCTCTATGTTTTTATTACCTGGCTTGGCAACCGGGCCATGACACCATGAGCAGGAGTCTGAGGGACTGAGACCACTATGTCGTCCAGGCTCTGACCCTGCGGCTGGGAGAGAAGAATTAAATTATTACACAACACCATGGTGGAAAAACACATAACCGATAGATTTCATTAGAGCTAAAGTGATGAAACCTCAGAGCAGCAGCAAAATTTATGACCAAAGAGACCATGAAGGTGAGATTACATGCGATTTGACTGCTCTGGTACTTTCAAAGAAGGCAACGTCAGCAACCAGGCAGCTACAAACAGATGTAAAGAATTTCAGATGCATGGCAGAGGGAGAGCACCGGTGCCGGATGAGACTAACCTGCTGTGGCAGGAGTCCAGCAGGACCAGGGAAGCGTCGCGTCCTGGGCCGGTGAGCCTCGGAGCGAGACCTCTTCTTAGGGAGCTTACTGGAGGCAGATACCAACTGGACCAGGCGATTGGTGAGGACCGGTGTGTGAAGGGGATGAGGGCTCAGAGTGGAGGAGCTCACAGAGGGGGAGGAAGAAGGCGCAGGGGAGACTGTCTCAAAGAGGCCGCGGCTTTGAGGGGAGGGCCCTGGAGTAGCCCATGGTCTCTGTGACTGCTGGGGCCTGTTGAGTGTCCTGAAAATGGGGCTGGGGGCAGGAGAAGTCGCTGTAAGGCCAGATAAAACACTAGGCCTCTGTTGAGGGGCTGACGGGAAAGCTGGGCGAGGATTTGGAGATCGTAGAAGAGGAGCGGAGAGGATCCGTGGAGGTAGGTTATGACTAGATGAGCCAGAAGCCTGGCGTGCAGCGCTGAGCTCTCTCAGGCTCCGATCCGGTCGTGTCTGAATCCCTCCACAGGCTGGCTGTCGCAGCGTTTTGGCTGAAGATGCAGGATCGACCGCGGGCGCAGGTGGGGCTGGAGCAGGAGGTTGAAGCGACTGCCCCATGCGGCGGTCACACTCATCCAGATCTGCCAGGTCAACATCCCAGTCATCAAAATCATCCTGAGCCACGCAGGGCTTCAGCGGACCCTCCATGTTAGCATGACTCTGTTGTGATGTCAAATTAGGAGGGGAGTTATTCAGTGCGGGAGGACAGGGGGAGGGAGGCTGAGCGGAGGAGGAGGAGAGCTGTCTCAAACCCAAAGCAACAGTTTGCCCAGCAGCAGTGCACATGCTGCTCCTTGATGCTGTGCCATTACACAGGGCGGCTGATCTCTCTCCAGTTTGCTGAAGGCGAATTTTCTCCGGCTCTCTGAGAGCAACAGAGGAGGCCCGCAGCGTGCAAGATGACACAGCAGCTGCCACATCGGCTGGTCCAGACGCTGAGCGGACAACCCAGTCTGTCCCCAGCAGGTCCTGGGAAACACACACACACACACACACACACACACACACACACACACACACATATATATAAATAAATACATATACAGTGTGAGATAGGGGGAACAGAAGGAGCATCATTATATTACAGAAAGTTAACAGCCCGCACTGACAGTTAAATAACAATTGAAATCAGGTGTGTTTGAGGCTCCTGGAGAATCACCTCATCGTCAAAGTCCTCGCCAATGCTGAACAGGCCACTTAATTTGCAGGTCTGTAACAGAGGCAACAACACACTGATGAAATGTCTTCACAGCACCTGCAGCAATAAACGTCCACATACTATTTGGCAGACGAAGATGGCCTAATAAACTAGAAAATGTGTCACAAACGAATGTTACCTGGTGTGCAGTGAACGTCTTGTTAGCATATGTTAGCTTAGTTAGCTCAGATTGTTTTTAGTTTGCTGGATTGGTTCACTTACCATCACAGTCATGAGATTCGCGATGAAAGCCGTATTTGATCAGTTTGGACAGGTACACCAAACTTACTGAGACATCGAATGCCATTCAATAACCGCGTATAAATATAAGTTGTTTATTTTTACGATACATTTACTTTGACAAGCAAACGGTGCTAGCCAGCGAGCTAAATGAAAACTTTTAGGTGGGCTGTGCTACTGCTTGGTACCGCCGCGCCGTCACGTTCAAACACGACGTAATGACGTAAGACGTTTTTCCAAAGAGTATCGACGCGGAGCGAGAGGATTCGCTCCTAATCCCGTCCGCCCCCGTATTCCAGGTAGTTTCTTTTCTGTTTGATTTTAGCTAAGCGACACCGTATTTACTGTGCTTTTCCTGTGTTCTTATGTTAAATTAAAACTATTGTAACTCATAAGAGTGGTAAATACCCACATTAATAGTTAAATTGAGACACAGGGGCTTCAATGAAGAGGCTACAACAGTCAGTGTGGGTTATGTAAATGCCTTAACTGGCTATTTATTAAGAACATATACACTAAAACTCTAAAAGAAAGGAAAAATAGAGAATAGACAGTTGTTATACACTGTGGGAGCACTGGGAGTATTCTACCTGTGAAAAAGATAGAAAAAAACCACACTAACACTACAAACCATATCGCCATCAAAAGTGAGTGGACTCCCAGCACACCCATCACACCTGTGACTGGAGTAAACGACAGTCAGCACTGTAAACTGCCTGTAAACAAACAAAGCTGAAAGTTCTGAAAACATTGATAACTTGCAATACCAAACTGATACCTTACATAGATGGAAGTTGTTAATGGCTGAGGTTTTATCAGGTACAGATGCCCCTGATCAGCTTTTCCACACTTACAGTATCATACATTCTCATAAAAAGAGGCAAACCAAACACTGTAAGAACCTACAACACGTTTTAAAAGTTGTGATCTTCTATTGACGTGGTAAAACTGCAATAATCCTAAATCCTCATTCCACAGGTCCACTTCGAACTGGATTGGGATGTAGTCTGTAGTCTATCTTGACATTTCTTGGCTCTTTGGTTTAGATGACTGTTTTGTGGACATAAATACAGGATCAATACTGCCCTTTGGTGGCCGTTTGGGGTAATACAAGTATCAGCTTGCATTCTGCTCTATTAATAACTAGTGCTGAAGTTGTATTTGAGCAACAATCTTGTGACTGTGTCCACAAAAGAAGGGCATTTCATTTGGAGTTCTCTTTGTAATATTTAACATAAAAGAGAAGCAAGACTGATTTGAATAATGAAAGTTTTTACTTGACCTCTGCTTGGACCCCTGTGACTCACCGCTGTTCCAGTGAAGGGTGAGTAAAAGCTGTAGGCTGACATTTTTCTAAACAGTACTGCCTAGTGCTACAGAGGCAAGACCCTGTTGCTTTAGGGAGTTTAATGTGTGGACTTCCAGCTCAGATGAAACAGGAAAATAGCATAAAATTGCCTACTTTCCAACCCGTCTTCATTGGTGGTACTCACTTTAAGGTGTCATGTCAAAGGACACATTTCCGTTCTCTTCTACCTCACTGCGCTCTCTGAGATTGGAGCAGGAGTTTCAGGAGTGGGAGGATGCTCGGCGAGCGTTGGCTCAAAGGAGAACCATGACCAGGGCCCCGCTGCCCCGGGCCCCCAGGCCCCCTCCCAGGCAGCAGCGGCTCCAGGAGGTCCGGGCCTCTCCACCCCAGGTCCGGTGCAGAGACACGGCCGTTCACAACACCTTCATGTGTGGGGACATGAAAGGAGTGTATGCGGTGCTGAAGGACCCTGCGATGGTCAACGCCCTAATGGAGACGGTTCACGAGGAGATGGTGTGGGCTCCAGAGATGGGTATGACTTCAAAACCCTTCTTTCTGATAACCTCACATTAATGCGTTAACACTTGACAGCCTTTCTGTTCTTGTGTCAGGCATGTGGACGCTGAGCTCCAAGGTAAAGCAAACTTCAGCATTACGTCTGGCTGCCAGCAGAGGACACGCAGGATGTGTGGAGGAGCTGCTGTTTCGTGGGGCTGAGGTGAACGCTGACCCCGGAGGAAACACGGCCCTCCATGATGCCTGCATAGGCGGCCATGCTGTCTGTGTCCAGCTGCTGCTTTCTCACGGAGCAGACCCTGAACTGCTGGCTGCAGACGGCAGTGCTCCTCTTCACTTCTGCACCACTGCTCCGTCATTGCAGTGAGTAATAGCTGACATCTAACCATTTCTACTATATATTGATATCAACCATCTGTTCTGTATAAGGCCCAGTTTCACCACTGGGATAACTGAAGTTGAGTTTCATCTTAATCTTCTCTTACAGCGCACAAATGTTTGTCTTTAAAAGTAATTTCCTCCCAAGTCTTACTCTAAAAACCTCACTTTCTTATAATAAGACAAATGGCTTGCCAAGAATGTAAGAAAATAAAATTTTTCCTTTGAGACTTTGAGAGAAAAGATATTACTTCTTTCAAGAAATAACCAAAACAACTGAAGCAGCAGTGGTCTGCTTCAATTTGATGAGACTCAGGATAAATTGGATGATTTTGCAGCATAGATATTGATGCTGTGTGATCCGAATATGTGCCTTTTGTTCCAGGTGTGCTGAGTTGCTGTTAGAGGGAGGTGCAGAGGTCAGCGTGAGGATGAGGGAGTCCAGGCTCACACCTCTGCACGTGGCCGCTCGGCGAGGCCTGGAGGAGCACGTGGAGCTCTTCCTCAGACACGGGGCAGATGTGTTAGCCACAAATCGAGAGGGGGAGACCCCTCTGAACGCTGCGTGCTCCGGTGCTGAGAGACCCTCTGAGGCCGGACGCTATTTACGCGTGATCCAAAAGCTGCTGGGTGCAGGAGCTGACCCCAGAACTGCAGGCAGGAAGCAGCACACCCCCCTGCACAATGCCTGTGCAAACTGCAGCCCCCGGATTGTAGACGTCCTCCTGCAGCACGGAGCCAAGGCAGATGTTGCCAACTGTGCAGGATACACACCAATGGACTGTCTGTTACAGGTAACTCAGAAGTGCTGGGTGGATTTAAAGGTCAGGGTTAGTTAGTTCAAGTTATGTGAAACAGCAAAGATAACATCAGAAAGACATTGACCAAGTAGAAATATTGTTTTTGGACTTTTTTCAGCTCAGGCAGTGGGATAACACTTTTCTGCTTGTTCTTTAAGGTGGTTGAAGATTACCCGGACCAGCAACCGGAAACAATAGCACGGTCACTTCTGAACCATGGAGCTAAGACTGTTTCACCAAAGGTTAGATAAAACAACCACACTGAGAGAATGTGACATACTGATGCATGTAAAAATGAGTTGTTTTCTAATGCATGTGAGTAAATGATAAAAGAAATGGTTGAAGTCCCGTGTTGTGTCGAGTTGTGTTTCCCCTTACCTTAACCTGAACCCAACCTTATTCCTAACCCCAACTGATTATCTCTGCTACGCCTAAACATAACATAACCTAACTTTGACACAAGACCCGCACAAGGTTTTGGTCATGAACTTTCATCAGATTCACAATGTGAAACAAGAGCATCTTTATATTGAAGCCACAGGCTGTAGCAAACAATCAAAAGAGGAGGCACATTCAACAACTGAGACAATTACCAATAACTGACTAAAAAAAACCCATACATGCCACAGTCTGTAGAATACAAATAATAAACAGAAAAAGAAAAGAAGAAAATTTCAAACAGGGAACAGGGGAGGCAGATCGAGCAATGCCCAGTCCAAGTTTCATATCCAAACTGGAAATATCTTCATAACCTTCCTTTAAAAAAACATAGACAAAGAGAGAAGACACCAGAATCAGTTACTATTAATTAATACTAAGTAAATTCTCTAATATTCCACAACATATCAAGTCAATATTTCAAGTAAACAGTCTAATGTTACACAACACCAGGGCCAATATTTAAATGCAACAATAATAAAGACAAATGTTTAAAAACAGTCAGACAACCTAATAATACAATATGTTATCAAAATACAAACTCTGGCACACGTGATACTGTAAATATGTCATTTTAATCAAGTCCGACAGACGAGGATTAACCCCTAAAATCTATCCTCTTTCTGTTTTGAAATTCTCTCCAGTAGAATTCAGTAAATTTTTCAAGAAGATTTGACTTTCCTCTCTGCAGATGTTGAAGCAGTGTGTCCTCTCCGCTGCCACTCTGGAGGTGATGCTGAACTCGTATCCATCTATCCCTCCCTGCGAGTGGATGGACTCTCTGTCCACGGAGACATACGAGGTGAGCTGTCTGCAGTGTTAAATCACCTCTTCTCTTCCTGTTTTACCATCCAGTGCTCGAGTGGTTTAGTTTGTTTGTCCCTCCCTGCCTCAGGAGCAGAGGTCTTTCTTGGACTTGGTGCGTCAGCGGAGCGGTCAGCCTCGCTCTCTGCAGCATCTCTGTCGATGTGCTTTACGCCTGCACCTCGGAGCCCGGTGTCACGCAGCAGTCAGTAAACTGGACATTCCCAGCTCTGTGAGGGACTACCTGCTGCTGTGTAACGACGGGACGCTCCAGTGACTTTTAACAATATGGTGCCTCTTTAGAAAAACATTACAATAACCTGTTTCTGTTACTTTTTTTTAAACTAACACCTGTTTTTGTCAACTTCAAATACTTTTAAATGGAATGTGGTCATGTTTAAGTAAAAGCACTAAGGAGACAAACAAACTTTACCTCTCTGTGGATTATTATTTCTTTACTTTTAATTTATTTACCCTTTATTTATGGTGTATTAGTTGGTTGGTACTGTGGTTTTAACACAGTGCTTGCATGAAAACTTTATGCCAAAAATAAGCTTACATTAATTATATGCATAGCTTCTTTGAATTAGGCTACATTATACACACAAATGGAATACCATATGAGAAATATGTTGCATTATGCCACTCAAAACAACAGTATCATTAGGGTGAATGCATCTCACTTTAAATCATGATTCAAGTAAAGTTGCAAAACACAGATGTAAAATTAGCCCGAATATACAGTAAATGAAACGATTGTAATCAGTGTGCTAATATATGCTACTTCTGCAAGAAATATTGTTCTTTTTGCTGCAGAACATTTATTTCACAGCAGCAGCTACTTGTTACGTATCAGATTAACATATAAATACAAGACATATGATCATTTAATAACACATGACGCATTGTTATAGAATAAATCAAATAGAAACATTAAGAATAATAAAATATTCTAACATATAATAATGTAACACTGACAGACATGGGTTACTTTAATTTGTGTACTTTTACTACATGTTTGCTGGTAAGTGTATTTTTATTTTTACATTGTGATATTGCTACTCTAACTTATACTTCTTCAACGGCTGTTTAAAATATCCCTAAATCACCAGCCCAGTAAAGGCACACAGATAACTATTGCACCATTATTACACTCCAAAGTATAGTTATTACTGTATGAGCAGGAGAAGAGGAGCAACAGACGTGACCCTTGCGGCGCTCACACTGGCCGGGGAGGACGTGATGACGTCAGGACGTCGCGTCGGCTCTGTGTTTATTATGTGGCTGTTAAGCAGCAGCTGCTAACTAGCGCTGAGCCTCGTCTTCAAACATGCACTGATTTTACAGCTGGCAGGTAAGATCGCTTGATATGCACACAGTGAACACTCACAGACGTTCACACGAACCCCCTGTGTTCAGTTTGAAAACTGCTGGCGACAAAACAAGTCGAGCAGCGAGAGCCGTAAACAGCCGAAGGTCGTTTTTCAGGCTTAGCTCGCAAGCTAACTTAGCTCGCTGACTAGCAAGAGTAGCATACAACTACAACACAAGTTAGCAACACAGAAGGCGAGGTTGCATAACGGCTCATATTTTGTCTAAAAGGTTGATTGTCGAGTATAATGGCTAACGTGGCACGAGAAAACACTGTTGGCACGGGTTTGAACAGCTGGGTACAAGACACAGCTGTTGACCAGCCCAAATAGCTGCTCCTGATCTTTATGCTAAGTAACTTTCATCCTACATAATGACTTTTCCACATGGTAATGCCTTGTAAAAGGATTACTTACTTATTTTTCTGCCAGCAATCCTATTTCCTAATCCTAATCCTATCTATATGTAGCTACCAAGCTATGACATACTGTCTTTATAGCGTGTTTATATGTGTGTAAAGTAGCTTTGTCCTGATGTGCAGGGGCTCAATTGACTATTTACAAATTTACAAATACAACTTTATCATTGCTGCAAGGTCAGAGAGAGTGTCATTCTGTAAGAAGATTATTGCATTTCCTTTCTAAAACAAAAGAAACCAAAGTTTTCTACTGTCAAAATATCGGCCATGGGTGGGATGTATGGATAAAATATTCTACTCTATATAATATAATTGTAAAGATAATTGGCAATTAGTCGATAGAGATTAATCATTAGTTGCAGTCCTAATATAATATGATCAAGTAAGTTTCCTGGAAATTCAATTGTGAAACTGTTTATAGATAAAATATGATGATATTGGGAATGTATGTTTTTGGCGAATGCAGTGAATCTAAATATATAATAATAATAATGATGATAAACTTTATTTATATAGCTCTTTTCTTAACAAGGTTACAAAGTGCTTTACAGAGAAAAAAACTAATAAGAACAACACAGTGCTCATCATAAAACACTGGGGGATAAAATAAAGTTAATAAATGTAAATGGCATGAGTGGAGTAATAAAACCCAGAAACATATAAAATATTCATAAACACTTTCCTATAAAAGAAAGTTTTAAGAAGGGATTTAAAAGACGCTACTGATGTAGCCTGCCTGATCTCAATAGGCCGAGTGTGATCTAAGGGCACACCCAGGCACATAGGGAGTCAATAAAATCCTTAATATAATTTGGAGCAAGGCCATTTAATGCTTCGAAAGTGATCAGCAGAATTTTAAAATCAATACGGAACATAACTTGCAGCCAGTGTTGGTTGGCAAGCACAGGAGTCATGTGTTCATATCACGGTGAGACAGCAAAAGGAGCTCCGACTGATGCCAGCATAAAGTGCATTACAGTAGTCCAGGCGGAAAAAATAAAAACATGTATGAAGTTATGTAAATCAGCAGGACATAACATTCTTCACTTCAAAACAGAGATCTGCATCAGAAAATACTCCCAAGATTTTTACCAGCCTGCTTAGTATCTTTAGTCAGGGGTTATATAGACTTCTGTAAATCCAATATTGCCATAAAGCAGTCTTGCTCATTGATTAACAACATTGGTATAATGTTGTAATGCTATAAACGGTAATGCAAAATTTCAGACGCTTGACATGTTTATATCGAGTCACGGTATACAACATTATATCCCTCAACCCTACCAAAAAGTATTTTTTGTGAGGTTGTAATTGAAAAAACTAGATCTTGGATCAGTTAACAAATATTTGTGAAAAGAACTCATAGAAGATACGCAAAGCCAGATTATTTTCCAAGACATTCAAATTGAGCCTTTTACATTGTGTTTAATTTTGCTCATGTTTTGCTTAATGTTGCTAGATTGTTGTACAGATTGTAAATCCCCTTTGAGGCAAATTCATTATTTGAGGCTGTATGAATAAACTTTACTTGACTTGTAGCTCATTTGTGTGTCATATTCTTCTTGCCTTCAGGTTTGGAGGACAGAGATGGCAGTGTGTGCACTGACCATGTTGGATGGGATGGAGGAGGAGGTAACGGCAGCAGGTGGTGTGTTGCTCCTGGCCCTGGCCCTCGCCCTGGCTTGGCTCTCAACCCACGTGGCCGACCGGGGAGACCATATACTGGGCACCATCCTCACTGTGGGCGCTCACGCCTCTCTCATCGGACTGGGAGGCCATGACAGTTACAGTGGAGGGTCTCCCAGCGCCGACACCCCCGAACAGCAGACTCCTCCACCGTCCCAGGAGAACAAGCCGGATGACGGCGAGCCGGGGACTGAGAGGGGAGAGGGGGAGGGGACAGGTGAGGGAGCCGAGGGGGTTAGGACAGATCTCCTGCTGGACATACAGAGCAAACAACCACAGGCTGGAAGACTGCATACCTCAGATGAGGAGGAGGATGACGTTGAGGAGGAGGACGAGGACGAGTATGATGAGGAGCTGGAGGAGGAAGATAAGATTTTAAAGCATATCCCAGTGTTGTCCTGCCCCATCTCCCCCAACACCAACACCACCACCACCACCACCACTTACATCTCTGTCCGTCTGAAGTATTTAAATGACACAGAGGACGTAGCTGTTGTAGAACGAGAGGATACAGTGGGAGTACTGAAAAGGTTGGTAAAACAACCCCAAACATCCACCTGTGAAGGTAGATAGTAGATGCTAAGCTAAGCGGCTACTGGCTGTAGCTTCATATTTATCGCACAGACATGAGAGTGGTATTGATCTTCTCATCTAACTCTATAACTATCCGTACTATTACTTTGATATGTCTATTAAAGCCTCTTCTTTCTCATCTCTCCTCTTCTCCAGTAAATACTTCTCAGGTCGGGAGCATCAAATAAAACTGATCTACCGAGGCCAGTTGCTGCAGGATCCCAAGAGGACTCTGTTGTCCCTGAACATCACACACAACAGCGTGATCCACTGCCACATCTCCCAGGCCCTGCACGAGGCCGCTCCAGAGGAAGGGGCTCAGTCTGGGGTCGGAGCAGGAGTCGGGCCCGGGGTCTCTGGAGGATTCCGGGCTGCTGGTGTGGCCATCAACACCAGCAGCCTGGTGGTGCCTGTGTTTGTGGTGATACTGGCTGTGGTGTGGTACTTCCGCATCAACTACAGGCAGTTTTTCACCGCCCCTGCGACCATCTCCCTCGTGGGTGTCACTGTGTTCTTCAGCTTTCTGATATTTGGGATGCACAGCCGCTGAAAAGGCAGAGAGAGGGCATGCGCTTACCACTGAATGTTGTTAGGAAAAAATAAAAATAACTACAGCAGTGGGTGGCGTCTGCAGAGACGGACTAATCAAGAAGGGGCTCAGTGCAGATTCCACAGCTGATTGGATTCCTGCAGAGTGTGCGTGAGCGTGTCGGTGACTAGGTGAGCCTGTTTGTGCATGCAAGATAAAAAAAAACAGATGAGTGAGTGTACAGTATATGTGGGGTATATAATAACCCGCAGCTAAAGCTGAACCATACTTTAGCTTCTCTTCAAACACGACTTAGTGGTTCACTCCATGTTTTAACTCTCTGGCTTTATCTTGTCTGCTCTTTTTTATTGTAACGATTCATGATGCTTTCTTCTACGTCATAGTTTTTCAGGCCACCGTTTCTGTGTTCAAAAAGTTTTTAATTAACTGATAAGACGCAAGAATAATCTAAAATCTTTTGGAACCACTCACTGTTGTGCTGTGTGCACCAGTTTAACTCTTTACCATTATTTTGTGTTATTTGAATGATTCAAGCTCTGTGTAAGCAAACGTGGACTGTACAGCTGCCTCAGTGACGGGCTGAAAACCTGATATTTTTGTTGCTCAGAAACCGTTGCTATGTAGAAATAGGCTTATTTAAATAATCACTAGACATCAAAATAGACACTTTTTGAGAAGATATTGTAAATATATTATGTATTTTCTGTAAATAAAATGATAGAATGGATCAAATGAACCTGCATCTGGCACTTAAAAGATTTGGAGGGGGACACTGAACCCTCCTGATTATGCTGGATTGCTCTGGCTTCAGTAATATCTCAAATTAAAGCATTTCAAACCAAACCTATTTGAGTGTCTGTGGTCTAAAGAAGTGAGCCTCTGGGTAGCGTTTGTGTTTATTTACATACAAACACCAGTATGCATGACAGTGAAGGAAAATAACCTGTGCTCGTGCATGAAAATATATTGGACCCACAACATCGCATTCTTTGTTATTGCACTCGAACTGCACACAGATACACAAAGAGCCACAAGAGAACATCAGCTGTTAGCTTTATCCGCAAAAAGTGGCTTAAGAATCTAATCATACCTACCAAAATATCTCAACAACAGTTCGCTCACCTTTAGAGCACAAGACTTTACTGGAAAAGATTCTAAAGGGCACGTTCAAAGTTACTACAGACCTTGACAGAAACAGAAAAAGTTAACCAGACCGTCATTCCAGACATTTGAGACATACAAATGAATGCAGTCGACTTAAGGGACTGTGTCAAAATTATTGGGGTGGGGTGGGGAGGTTGAATCTTATATTTTCTTTGATAAAAAAAAAAAAAAAGCAAAACAAGGCCTTCCTTTGCCAGTATTTATATTTTCTTTGGACCCTCCCCTTGACTTAAAAAAAAGAAACACCCTTCCACCCCAGTACCTGGAAATAAAAAATTGACAAAAAGAAAAACATATGAGCATTCTCTATTTCTGAATAAAGAGCTGCTAAATAAATGTTTATTTTCAGCCACCAACTGAGTGAATCGGGCTCAGGCGGCAGCTCCGTTATCTATTCTGTTCCTAAAACTGACTCATTGGTTCTACTAGCTAGTCTTAATACAGAGACATGACCCATGACACACATTATATATAGTTTTTACAATAAATGTCAGAAGGGAAGAATGAAATATAATCTGGGATTTAAGAAAAAGTCAAAAAAACCCTTCCCTACTCTCCCAAAACTTTCAGACCACCCACCCTTTCAGAAAAAAAGGACAAAACCACATACGGGTCAGGCTACGCTCAAATAGAACTAGTTCATACGTGCTGCCCCCCTACGTCAGAGGGCAAAAGTGTTTAGAATTGTTCCCAACGGCCTCACTCATAGGCGGAGTGAAAAGCCGTCACAGAGAGGGACAAGACATGATATCGCTTTAACATGGAGATAATGGCGCACATTTTCAGGCTGCCTCTCCTGGAAGGCTTCATAGCCTTCATATACCCCCCCAATAATTTTCATACATCCCCAAGTTTTACAGCAATGTCAAACAAAATACATATGAACTCAGTTCTAATAATAACTGCAACAGTGAAGTTTTTGTGTTTGTAAAGCAAATTTATAAGAAAAACAAATAAAAATGCTTCTCTAAGACATCAACTGTGAAAAGGTAGAAGTACAAGATTAGTGAAATAGTGCGTCTAAAGCATTTACTATACATCTTACAACTTTTACATTAGACATGTTGGTTATAGGCTCACAAGATGCAGACTTACCACTCATGATCATGAATGACAAGCAGAAGTGCAGCACAGGTCTACTTGATCTATAAGCAGAAACTATACAAAACAAGTTTTGTACTGAGGAAAGAAAGTTACGTTGGATTCATGATTACTTTTCTGTCTCACGCGTCATACATACATGTACTGTACATGTGCCTACAAAAGCCTACTGGCTCATCAAATATCAAAATCTGCATTTACTCACAAATAATACACATAAAGCATCACTTCACAGGTAGTGACGAATACAAACTTAAATATACTGTTCAAGTAAACAAAGAAAAAAGTTAAATATTTAAAATGGCACACATACTTTCACAAAAATGTCACATTCTAGGATGCATAGTCTTATGGAAATATAAATGATTACACACACACACACACACACACCCTCCCTCCGACCACACATACACACTACACGAAAAAAGTGACTGAATGCACATCAGCATACAGAGGCACTCACACACACAACTGTGCAATACGATGCTAGAATTAAAAAGCCACTGATGAGCACTCCAGTATACGTGTGTCAACTGAAAGCAGTTGAAGTGCACATGTTTACTCAAAACCGAGTTAAATGAACACAGAGTCTAAAAAGAGGGACAGGTCTCACATTTAAGACTTGAATCTTTTCATGCTTTGAGAAAAAGATTGGAGCCAACAAAAAGTATTTTCTGACTGACTAAAACTAATAAAATGTCTTAAACTTTAAATGATTAGATGCTAAGGGACATGTTGGCATTAAACTTTCAGGAAAGGGTGGATAAATAAATAAACTCCTAATGGGCCTTTTTTTACAGCAGATATTTTGACATGTCATAGCAGTAAAAGCACAGGTGCAATTAATTCTGTTAATACTGCATGCACAGTGGCAGGCCCCTGAAATTAGGAAAGCTAAATGGAGCCCTTCATAATATTACTACACCTGGGGTTTTCCTATTATGTCATGTCAAAATGGCTGCCGTGAAGAAGCCCATTTATGGTGTCTTTTTAAGGGTTTAAAAGTGATATAACAGTTTTTTTCCCCACCATAAATTGTATTGTACAGCACAGATGCTCTGATTGGACACTGTGACCAACCACAATTTTTAGAACACTTTGTTCATAATACAGAAGGAGAAATGTTCATTAAATTGCCTAACTTGTCAAGGCTGAATTAATAAGTCAAGTTTCATCCCATCCTGTTCAGGCCTGTAAATGTAGGTATGAAAGGATGACCCTAATAGAGAGGAGGCAGGAGCTGGTCTGACCGACAGGTTTAGTTTAAGTCATCATAGATACTGGAAATAGAAGGCGCTGAGAGTTTGGGCCTCTTTTTTTTGGTCGATAAGCTCATATTACTCTGAGAGCTGCTGCTGCTGCTGCCGCCGCCGCCGCCGCCGCCTCCGGTCAGACTTCCTCCTCCTCCACCACTATTCAAACCAAGAGACGTCCTCTTCTTCTTCTTGGGCCTCCTAGAATCTGAATGGTTGGTGCCTGTGAGAGGGACAGAAAACTATCTAACAGCGGTCTTTACGTTTTATCAAAAGAATTACTTTGAGTGTAATGCATGGTGCTTCCTTACTGGCTTTAGATGAGGCAGAGTCAGTGGGTGAAATATCGGGGGAGTCTTCCCACTGCAGGCGGCTCATCAGGGTCTGTCCATCTGGAATGTCGAAGCTGTTGCTCTCCACCACAGCGTCTGCGTCAGGCAGCGACGGCCTATTGCATGAAACACAGACACAGATACATCCCGTTAGACTGGTGAGGACAAAACTCAAGACTCCACACAGTAATAAAAATGCCTACATATTTCTAATATTATTTGTGTGCTAAATGTAGTCAAGAAATATTAACAAAAGCAGCAAATTCTCACATTTAAGCAAATGTTTGACATTTTTGCTTGAAAAATGACTGAAACGATTATCAAAATAGTTGCAAATTCATTTTCTTTCCATCGACTAATCAATTACTCGACTAATCGTTGCAGCTCTACATGTATGGGTGACATAGAATTGCCTACACAAATTATGCAGGTACCACCACAGAGTTTGATGAATCATGTGTCAAATGCTGATTGGCTCCACTGACACCCAACATGGGCCAGGAAAACCCCTGGTGGTAATGTATGACCTCTTTTAATGATAAAAGGTCACAGAATACTCAGTTTCCCTTCAGCTGCAGTGTACTCTTCAGTTAGAGGATAGTCACGACTCTGTCAAAGAGCTGTTACGTGCAGAAAAAGGCGCCCCTGTACCAGAGAATTCACAACACTGACCAGCAGCATTGTTCAGTTCCCATCTCTGGCAAAGGCAACAGTGAACTGTGTCAGCAAACACCTGCACCATCAGGGTCACAACACTCATTCAAACATGACTTTTGTTAAGTACACTTGTGGGTGAGGAGGAGGGGTGGGGTGGAGGTAAGGAAGGGGACAGGGCAGACTCACGCGGACGGCCCCAGGAGGAACACCCTGACGGCCCTCCTCTGTTCGTCCGTGTGCTGGGGGCATCGCTGAGACCTGGTGGGACACAAGGTGGCATTATACATCCCTGACTGATGGCCCTGCCTGCATACATACAGCCACAGGGAGGTAGGGAGGTGGGACGCACTGCTGCGGACACAATCAGTGACCAATCAGATGGGGCAGAGCAGCAAGGAGGAGTTAAAGGGTATGTTAGAGGTTGGTCACTGACAGGGTCCTCCATGGTCTAATTAAAAATATCTGTCTGTGTAATTGATGTTGTTTCTGAAATCTTTCCAGAATTTGGTGTTCAATCACTGGTCCAGAACATTTTTAAACAATGAAATGCAATGAGAGTTGCCACTTGTGTACCCGAGTTAGTCCCAACATACATGATCATTTTCATAAATACACAGATGAAACTGATCATGTTTCCAGATTCAGTATCAGAAAGCATTTCTAAGTGATTTAGTTTTTTATGAACATTTCACAGAAGGGTCAAAGGGGGGGGGGGGGGGGGNGGCATAAAGACACTGACCTCAGAATTTGGATTAAATGACATGACGGCACCAGCACAAGTCCAGGTGTTACAGTAGCTGAAACTAATCCTACATTATCCCAGATATTAGCACCAGAAAAGCAGTTTACTGTTTTCTCCAGAGTGGAGAGGTGTCACCACTAGTTTATCTATGAGCCAGTGGATTACACAGTAATTACCTGGTACACATCTTCTTGGTGTGCTCAGAGATCACGCCACATTGCTGTAGAAACAAACACTATTTTAATGATCAACAAAAAAAAGTAATGTTTATCCTGAGAAATAGACTGTAAAAAGACCAACATGCTTGGGGGCATTCATGCAGGTTGCTCACCGTTGTTAAAATGGATCTGACTTCATCAGGGCCTAAAGTTTCATAACTGATGCCAGTGTTATAGTTGTACTGAAATGAAAGACATACCAAGAACCATTATCAATACATTGCACTGTACAATACAAGATGGAAGAACTTTGTTGTATGGCAGGCAGCAAGAACAAAGGAGGATTTGTCACCTTGTAAGACTCTGAATTGACGCTGCTCCCATGCTCACCTGGAAAACAAAAAATAAAAACCTGTTTGGACTGTAAAACGTCTTTATCAAAAGAAAAATCATCCCTGGTCACTGCAGATGATTTCCAGTAACAATCTAGAGGGTTTCCAACCACTCAAAATTATATACTTGGAAACTAGTTTGCAGATAAGCGATGGACCAAAACTTCACCAGTGCACTAGAAACTAAATACCTGATAGACTCACCATTTTTATGTTTTATAGATTTGGATCTTCTTGGCGAATTTTGATTCTGCACAAAAAAATTATTCAAATTAGATTTACCTCATTATACACATTAAAAAACACATAAAACGTACTCTATTATCATCTGCAAAAAGGGAAAACAAATGCAAAAATACCTTATCTGACTTTCTCTTCTTGGCTGTAACATGGAGAAAAGAAGTTTGTTTATTATGTGGAAGCAACAGGGAGTTTTCCTTAATAGTTCTCTCGGCACAGTGGAAATTAAAGCGGAACCATCTTTAAATGCTCACCTTTTTTTTCTGCCCCATACGACCAGTCGTTATCGTTGAGGTCATCGTTGTCTTCCTGATCACTCTCTGATTTGCTCATGTTATTATTGCTGGCTAGCCTGTTAGAAAGGTAAAGAAAAACCAAAACAATATGATCAGATGTTCATACCCATTTTGGATCAATACAACAGTCAGTCCTGATTGACCGTCACTGACCGACCTGCGGTTGGCGATGCGACTGCTGTTGCGCCCCATGCCGAGACATTTCTCCAAGTGCGGGGCGAAGCGAGAAGCTGCTATCAACCTTTTGCAGTTGGGGCACTCACACTCTTTGTTTTTCCACTGATTGTACACTTGGCCAAATATGTCCACTCCTGGCTGATCCACAATTTCTGGAAGAGTAATAAAAAAAAACAGGGCACATGCTGTAAGCAAACGCACCAAAGGAAAATGAGAAGACAAATAGACTGGAACAAACTGGAAGCCATGGCACTGACCAAACTCTTTCATGCTCTCTTGGTCCGTTTCATCCAAGAAGAAATAGCCCTGTTTCACAGCACGATGCACCTCAAAACACAGGCCCAAACAGGCATCTTCCACCAGCTCAGAGTAGATGTCATGGACCAAGGCCTACAACACAAAAGATAACCAGACCATTTAAAACCAAATACAAACCAGGTGCCACATAAAAACAGATTAAAGACACAACGACAGTTACACACACACACACACACACACACACACACACACACACACACACCTCCAGCTTGGTGTTGTCTGGGCCTGACAGGGGCATATCCTCCATTTTCATTTGAAAATCTGTATGGGAAATCTTGATAGCAAGGTAATGAGATGCTGACCTGGGGATTTTGAAGAGAAAAAACAAATGTTTGATCATGAGAAAGTCGGTGCACGGTGCAAACAGATTAAAGAATGACAAATCCAATCTGTCATCAAGGGTCCAGTTTATGAATCAAACTGACTGCATGGCACTTACTTTTAAAATAGCTGTCAATCCTTTTTGCAGATATGTCTTCATTCTGTTGAAGAGAAGAAAATATATAAGTTAATAGGTGATGGCATGTGTTTTTCTTAAATTAAACATTGCAGGAAACATCCATCCCATCAGAAAAAGTATAATTTGAGCACACACACACACACCAACCCTAAACCTGCACATATTAGTTACAGAAATATCATGATTAACATGTTATTTAATACCTGATACATCACATATAATTAGTATTTTTTTTTTCTTAATGCGTCAGGTGTGGTTAAGCGAGGCAAGATGCGTGTTTATTTACACTACAAACACAGTTAAAACATTAAACGCCCATCTAAACAACCTCACAACGACTAGCTAACGTTACTAGGAAAAAAGAGAATTTAAACGCAGGTAATGACAGTTGTTAATAAACTCAACACTGTTTAACGTTAACTAACATTACTTTGTAGTGTTAGCATTTGCTAGCTAGTCCTGCTACTAGTTTGAGGTGAAACAAAAAGCGTTTGTGGCATATTGATGCGGATACAATGAAGTGACGTTATGTTTTTAATGTCACCAAAAGCAGTTTCCTCTTACCCGGTCACACAGAAAACTCAGCCTGAAGCAGGCGCTTTCTCCGAGGGAGGCAACATCACCACCGTGTCAGTCCACATAAAACACGTTAACAAGAAGCCAGGTCTTCAGCTACGTCCATCCTTTTATCGTCGGTAAAACAAAATCCTTGTTTAAATTGTTTGTTGTCGCAGGTGTCGATTGAATTTACGTTGCAAACCCGCTTGACACCGAAAAGGCCAACAGCGTAGAACCAAACAGAAAAATTAAACCGACTTCCGGTTTCAACCTTAAAAATAAAAGCTTTTCTTCCGAGGATGAGCTGGGCAAATGCATCTGATGCAAAATCATTAACAGAGGTGGAAGAAGTGCTCATATATTTTACTTAAGTAAAAGTAGCAATACAACTATGTAAAAATACTCTGTTACAAATAAAAGATCTGACATAAGTAAAAGTACAAAAGTATTATCAGCTAGATGTATCAAAAGTAATAATGGTCCATTTCAGAGTGTTATAATATCACATATAATTTCAATATTATTATTGAAGCATTAACAGACAAGCAGCATTTTGATGTTACAGCTGTTGGAGGTGGGGCTACTTTTAACAACTTTATATACTGTTTGATAATTGAATCCATAACTATCATATCATATAGACTGATCATAGGTTTTGCATGTAAAATCTTAATCTGAAATGTAACTAGCAACTCCAGCTGTCAGACAAATGTAATGTAAGTATACAATATTTCCTTCTGAAATGTAATGGAATAGAAGTATAAAGGACCATAAAATGGAAACACTCAAGTAAAGTACAAGTACCTCAAAATAACTCAAAATAAAGTCAATTTACTCAAGTTTAAAGGCACTTGTACTTTATTTGAGTATTTTCATTGAATGCTTTATACTTCTAATAAACAACATTTTAGTGGCAAACATCAGCAACAGTGTCGGTTTTACCAGACTACATTAGTTTGACAGCTATGCTTGTTATTTTGCAGATTGACTTTTACATACAAAGCACAAAATCAGTTTATAAAAGATGATACATTGTAATAACATAGTTCAAATTAGCTCCACATGGACCAGCTATAACGTTAAATCATCAGTAATCACATTAAAGCGTCAATAATAATAACCCAATAATATAATATATAATCATATTTTATATTACTGGTTTATTATTAGTCACAGGGGGCAATATTTTTTACTTTTGACGCCTTAGTTAAGCCAGGACTTTTAGTTATGGGCTAAATTATTTGACCAATGCAATAGAAAGGTGTGGATTCAGGTGTCTCTAATATAGGCCTTCTTCACAGCAGGCATTTGGACTAGTCGGAAAAACACAGATGTTAACATTATCAATGGCTCCATTAAGTGTCCCAGTAAGTTAGTGTGACATTGAGCCAGCATGTACAATACCTGGACCCTGAAACTGAAGCAGCTAAATGGAATTCAGCCATCATTAACTGTATTATTTACACCTGTGCTTTTCATACTGTGACACGTCAAAATGTCCTCCATTACAGTAAAAAGGCCTATTCTGTCTCCCACATTTGAGGCCATACTTGTTGTAGTATTTTGCTTCAAAGCATGTTTTTGTTATTTTGCCCCCACTGTTACCATACATTTTTTTAAATGTTACCACAGGCATCCTACACACATGATTTTCATTTACCACTCTGCTAGCCTTGTTCTATATTTAGCAAATATCTTCGTGTACCAGCCACTAAGCTGCAGTTGCTAGGAGACTTGTGTGACGCAGTTAAGGTGGTTTTATTTTGAAGGTACAATCAGCGTGCTTCCGGTATTACTGCCAGACTTGACGCAGGCTGGGGACTTTCGCCACCCACTTAAGACATCAATAGATGAGCATGAGATTTTCGCTCGTTGTCTGGGATCAGTTAGTTGTGCCTGAGCGGTTGAATGAGGTCATTGGTACCAAAAATACGCACAATATGGCCAAAAGTATGTGGACACCTAAACATTACACCCATATGTGACTGTTTATTATCTCATTCCAAAACCATCGGTCACAAGATGAATTTGGGGGATATATAGGAAAGAAATAAATTTTTCTCCCACGCCGAATTATATTTATTTACTTGACTTTTCTCTGATCATTTCTTCTGGATAGTTTTACCCTTTCACATCTCTGGAAGTATAAAATAAACAATTTGACAAGTGATAATCATTTTATTAAAACTTGTCATGACTGATAAACATATTACACCTGTGACAAAGAGTCACAGGTAGACATTGCTTCCTCTTATGGGGACATTTTGCCTATAAAATATCAGAAAATAGTGAAAAAGGCCCAGTACAATTTCCCTTAGTGCAAGTTGACCAATTCAAATTGTTGTTTTGTTCGACTAACAGTCCAAGACCAAAACCTGCTCAGTTTTTAATCGTTTAAAACTGCAAATCTTAAACATGTCAGAAGAAGCAGTGATTAAATTATTAAAATTGTTTGATGTATTTTCTGTCATTCGATTAATTGAATAATCAACTACTCGTTTCAGTTCCAAAGCACACTATTGTCTAAAATATCATTACATGACGTAGCATTATGATTTCCCTTCATCTGTCTGCTTGTATAAGGTTAAAACACATCACACACTTCTAACTGTTAAAGATCATTTTTTATTTGCCCAAAGACTTGACTACAAGGACATAAGAACACCCTCAGCTATAGAAAACATCAAATTTTGTCAAATGACCAGCAGTACAAACTTGTAAAGCTTTGCTGTCTTAGATATCTCTATAAATCAACAGAAGGGAGAGAAGAAACAACAAAAACAGGTGAATTAAACCAAAAACTCTCCCCACGTGAGTGAAAAACTCACTGGCCTCAGAAGTCACAGATGAGGGTTTGCCAAATTAAAGCGCTAACAAAAACAATAAGCACTCAATACAAAAACAGTATTTACAGAAAAATTACAACAAATTTGAACCCCAATTCTTCTGGCAACTCAGTTCCCCAAATCCCTTTTACAAAGTCCCATCGATCAGTATCAGCAATCATGTTCCTTTTCCCTCCCCAAATTATTTAAATAGTCCACGCTGGTTTTGTTTCAGATAGTGATAAGATCTAAATCAGTCCATTACTAACAGATTATTAATAGTTGCCATGTACTCATCCGTCTGTGGACCCAAAATGACAGTCATGGAAGTCTTAGTCCATTTTCAGGTAACCAATGACATGACAGCGCCAAGCAGAAAAATTACTAAATACCTTTAGAAAAAAACAAAAACAAAAAAGAAAGACAAGATTTAATAATATCTACATTCATGGTGTTGGTATGATGTCCCCACACAGGCACATACATGCACACTGCAATCACATCATGGTATGCAACAAAACAGTAAAAACAGCACACATTAAAGCAAAGAAACACACTCACACACCCTCATATATACACAGTTCTGTGCATGCATGCACACAAACTCACACAGAGGGACAGATTTACGTTAAGTGCACTCTTTTTTTGGGATAAGCATCAGACTACAACCCATGTGGATTACAGTCAATACTATTAAAATTTCAAAACAAACTTGCAAAAAAGTTGATGAAATCCATTCAGTTTAACATCCACGGACGATTCCAGATGGATCAGAACACAACAATTAAAAGAAACCCATTAACAATTCAAATAAACTGTAAATAAAACGTAAAACAATACACCAAACTGTGTGACATAATCTTTAAAAACACAGAGTCAGATTGAGCTCTAAATGTGGAAAACAAGTGTCATCCCTTCAATGACAAACTGCTCTGGTTGCACAATAAACACTGTTTATTACGGTCAGGCCAGAACAAACTGCTGAGTCAAACAGAATTGTTTCAGACTGATGGATTTATGTATACTACAAGACATGTCAGTAAAGAGACCTTTCAATGACAGACACATGGCAATAGATCCTACAGTGCCTATAAAAAAGTATTCACTTCCCTTGGACCTTTCTTTTTGTTTTACAACTCTGAAGCCTAGTGGATGTAATCAGGCTTTTTTGATGCTTGCCAACTGACGTGAAAACAAAACGTGAAAAAGTCCTGGTATGAAACAAAACTAACTGATTACGTAAGTATTGACTGGTGCAGGCAAATCCTTCCATAATTCACAGAAGGCGAATGTAGATTAAGCCAGGATTGTAATTAAAAGTGTGACCAGTAAATCCACCTGTATCTGGCACTTGTTAGTCAATGTTCTAATAAAAACCATATTGTTTAGATAAAAGAAAATTCAGAATAAATTGCAACAAGTTTACCGAAAACTACCATTCAGGGGAAGAATACAAGCACAGAATAGCCTGCAGACTACAGTAAGGTCAGTCATTTAAAAAATAAAATAAAAAGTAAAGCATATGGCACAGCCGGAAATCTGCTTCGAGCAGGCTGTGTTGGAGCAAGAAATAGAGCTCGAAACCGCTGATCACTTGCAGTCCTTCACCTCGATTGGGCAGTTTTGCAAAAAGAAACAGGGAGGAAATGCAGTGTCAAAACGTGCAAAGCCGATTCACACGGACCAAAGGGCTGTAACTGCTGCCAAAAGGTGCTTCTACTAAATATTTAAGAGGGTGAACACTTATGTAATCCCAATGTTTCAGGGTTTTTAGATAAATCTGTAGAGATTTGTTCTTCCTGTTGTGAAATTACAGAAAACTTCGTCATTTTGGAAAATTCACTCAGCTAGTTACCGTCTTACTGAGAGTTAGATGAGATCAGCTGTCAGTTTCAGTTCTGTGTTGAAATGCCGGCTGCACCCAACACCACAGCTGGGTGTAGTCAGCTCTGCACTCAATTAGAAAGCAAAGTAATTTCCGCCTAAATGTTGCAGGATTTCTTTTAAAGAGTCCCTTTCTGTTGATGAGTATCAAAGCCTCATTACATCCACAACATTGTAAAAACAGTAAAACATAAAAAAGTCCAAGAGGGGGTGAATACTTTATATAGGCACAGTTATGTTATAAATGAGAACACGGGTAAGTAACAAGTTCTGACAATTTCCAGCAACAAAAAGACATTCATAATGGCTTGATTTTTTTCCTGAAAAAATACCACCTCTTTAAGAACCAAATGATAAAATCTACATCATAAACTGAGAAAAGAGAACAACGCGACAATGTTCTGGAAAAAAAAAATTCATGGAAACATTCTGAAGAGTGCAATTTTTCAGTACCCTGCACACCCCCCCTCCCTAAAGTGATCCACCGAAATATGTTCTTTGGCTCTATGAAGCCTGTTCACAAGTCATGCCACCCGTCTTTAGCCAATTACCAGAATAATAAAATAAACACTGGAGAGTTATTCGTTACCCTCAACATTAAACCTCTAACCTTAAGCCCATGAACCTGCAAGTCAAGATTGAAACCAGAAATGTTCACGACATCACCAAACCAGTGGGATGCTGTTTGTGGCATATCGCCAGCGGCCCCGTGCTGTGAGGTGACCATCACGCCGGGGGGAGGGAATGAAACTGATTTTGGACATGAGGGCAGGGTCACCATGGCAGCAACATGAAGTGGGTGAGTGTGAAGTGGATGAGGCAATGCAGGGGCTCCCTCTGGTGGTGGGAGGAGAGCAGGGTTGGCACAGTGGCAGAGCTCCCTTGACTCTTGGCTCAGCTCAGCGCTGCTCAGTTCGTCTCACGACGGCAGCGGCCCGTTTCAGTCCGAATCAGAGTCCGATGACCCCTGTGAATTCGATTCGCTGCTGCTGTCCTCCGACTTGTTCTCCTTGTCTTCCGCCTCGTCGTCATCTTCATCATCGTCGTCATCATCGTCATCATCCTCCTCCTTCTTCAAACAAACAACAACCAAAAAATATATTTAAGCACCATCAACTTCTTGTCGTTATCTGTGTATACCGGCAAAGAGAGATGCAACTCACATCCTCGTCGTCATCATCGTCGTCGTCGCTGGATGAATCTGCCTCAGAGGAAGCCTTCTCCTGCTCGTCATCATCTTCATCGTCGTCATCCTCTTCCGTTTCCTGTGGGAAGAGAGATTTTCAGGTATGTATGACAACATCACTACGTGACATCACAGGAGCTGATTTATGAGACGAGAAAAAGAAGAAGAGAGTCGGCGCTTACAGATTTCTTGGACTTTGCCTTGGGGCCTCCTGGTTTTGCCGTAGTTCTCCTTTTCTGAAACGTCAAGCAATTAAACAGTTTTAAACATGCCAACGTAAGATATTAGATAGATTAAATCATTATGCTGTGTTCACACTAAACGTGAAGCGCATTTTCGCCTCGTGTTACTTGCACGAGTTTGTTTTCTGAATGGAGTTCGGATTGATCAGGGCTAGTGAGTTGGTTCATAGTTAAGTACAACTGATATTAGTCCAAAATCGTCGCTTACTTTTCTCCAAGCAATCCTTTTTTGCGTAATTTGTTTTGCATTTTCTTTGCATTGACTTTGTATGTAATCGCTGTGCACGAAAAATTCACTTCGTGTTTGGTGTGAACGCACCATTACAGAGCTATAATACTAATCTCTAATCCAGTTTGTGACAGCACAATGCCAACCACAACAGTGAAATAACTGACTTACCTGTGAATTGTATTCTTTGTAAGTGTTTCTCTCTTGTGAAGACAAGCTCTGCGAAAGAAAGGAAGTGTATGTTAGACAAGTCAAGTGCCCAAAATGTCTTAATTAACCACCACCCCCTAAAACAAGCCACTGTTCACTTACAGCGAGCCACTGTTCCAATAAGACTTTGTACTGTCTCTGCTTCTCCTCAGCGATCTTCTTGTAGCGCTCCTTCTCCTTCAGCGGTAACCTCTGCCAGCGGCCGCCGATCTCAGTCATCCGCTCTTTCATCGGGAGGTGATTCAGCTCTCCGTTGGACAGCATCTCCTGAGAGAACTTCTGATATCCGTTTCTAGAGAATCAAAAGCAAGCAGAAAAATCTCAACTTCAGGGTTTCAGTAGGATACACACAACCGGGCAGCGCAGACAAGTTGGATGTGACAAACTTACGATGGTGGTTTCTTGGGTTCACCCTCAAACTTCATCTTCTTCCCTGAGGCAATGGCAGCAGCAGCAGGTGAGCGCATCTCACACAGGTCTCTCTGTCGAGGAGAGCAAAGTCAACTGTTAGCTCTCACTGGTACCGTCTACAGATGCTGTGGACTTCTACTGGACATCGTCAGTGAATTGCCACTAACCTCGTATCTTTTCTGGTCCTCTGCTGCCTTTTTGATCCACATAATTTTCTCTTTTTTCTCCATAGTGCTCCAGGTTGCTTCCATTGCTTTCTGCGCCTTTGGCCGGTCATTCTGCAAAGCACAGGTTCACATTAACTGCACTTGTGGCTAGTATTTCATGTATAGTTTCCAGGTTTTGTCAGTTACATAGTTATACAGCTGTAGCTCATTACTAGAACTCCATTCTCAATATTATTAACCTCTTCAAACATTTTAAAGATTCAACACATTTTCACACACTTTACAGTATCCATGTATATAATGAAATATATAGATATATTCAAAGTTCTATTTTTTTCCCCCCTTCACTTTTATTACTCAGCTTTTAATCTAGTGTTATCTGCTATGATGATGAGTGATGTCAGAAGCTTAATGACACTTGATAGTAAAAGGGTAAATATTTTTAACCTTTCAAGCATGAGCATGGATACCTGTGACTGACACCTGCCTTTTTTAGGACGTACTTTTAATACATGTACAGGAACTTTTAGTATCACCAGTCAAACTGGTGTTTATAGTGTTAATGGGGTAAAACAAAACTACCAGTTTGTATCCTTGAGACTAGGAGTCATGCATACCTTAAATCTGGCCAGGTAGTCTCCGATAACACTCTGCTGCCAGATGTCCTGTGCAGTCTTGGGCGGGTCTGGCAGACGACTACGATCATCCTTCTCCTTCTTCTCGGACTCTGCCTTCAGGACTGTTTCTAGGCGTTTATACTTCTCCTAAATTACCAGGACAACAAGATTATTTGAAAATGAAACTACATATCGTACATATCAGTATGATTTGGCTCCTGTGATCTACTGGCCTGACATTTGTTCTACAGCAAAATATCACATTTAATTTACAAGTTACCTTCTTCTTATCTGGCAGCTCATTCCACATGCGGGCCAGGAGTCTCGTGAGCTCACTGTCAGCGAGATCAGGCCGCTCCTGCTGCAGTTTAGGACGCTTCTCCTCAGAGAAGATGAACATGGCTGAAATTGGCCTTTTGGGTTTCTCTGGACTGGCCTAAAAGTTACGGAGCAAGGAAATATCAGAAAAGAATTCTACAACCTTCAAGTAAGCTAATTAAATGCCCATACAATATTGAACTTTAACTGTTTAATAGTACAAAGAATCAAACATTTAGGGAATGGGACTTAAGCTTAACATGCTATAATCTAATCTAATCTATTTCCATGGATATAATTATATTGTTGTGATCAAAGTGGTAAAACAAAAAAGTTCAAATGAGGTCCAGCACTGGAAATCTCAGTTTGTATCTGAGCAAATGTGAAGCGTGTAAGCCTCTTTTGCTGTGTACCTTTGCTTTAGAGTTCTTCTTTTTGGAGGCAGGACTGTTGGCTCCGCCGCCCCTCCTAAAACCTATCTTCTCCTCAGACAAGACCCGCTGCTGCTCCTCCTCTGACAAACTCTACAGATCCATGCAGCACAGAAAACACACATATGAAATACTTGCAGCAAAAAGTATAGTACACAAATGAGAACAGTGACGGCTGTATCATGCAAACTATGCGCACAACAAAAACATATGTTGAAGTAGAAACCAAAAAAATAAGACTTACACTGAGAAATCTGTTCATCTCAATTTCATACTCCTTCTTCCTCTGAAAAAACAAAACAAAAACCCAAATACGACATTTTTAGAGAAAATTGAATTAGTCTTTTTTTTTGTTTTTTTAAAACTATGTGACTTGATGATTCTGAACTCACCAGTTCGCAGCGTTTCTGGTAGCCGTCCTTCTCATTCTGTTTCAGCAGCTTCCACCGCTGGCTGCACATCACCATGCGCTCTGTGCTGGGTACGTCCTTCATGTTCGACATCAACTCCGCACAGAACATCGAGTAACCATTTCTGAAAGCACACACACATGATACATTACATTTAAATAAAAACTCACAGGGCAGTGGCCAACAACCGGCAACATGCCGACGTGTCAGCAGTGTATTTGCAGCTGTGACTCACGGAGGAGGTTTGTCAGGTCGGCCGTCAGATTTGTCTTTCAGGTGCCTCTCAGCCTTGGTCAGGGTGGACTTTACGATATCATCTTGGGTCATGTTTAACTCCGGGTGCTGCTGGATATACTCCCGCATTGTCTCCTAGAATATTGCAAACAAAAACGCAGTTAACACCAAAGAAAGATGGACGGTATGTCATCATTGCTCTTAATAATTCTACCACAACAGCCCTTACATATAATAAGACTCTGGCGTAACATATGACGCATCACTGTAGTCTCACCTCATACTGTTTCCTCTGCTCCAGAGACTTGATGATCCATTTGAGTCTCTTCTTGTCAGACAGCTGCGTCCACTGTTTGCCAAGACTGTCCTTAATGTCTTTGGTGGTCGCCTGGTGTCAGACAAAAGAAATTAACATCCACGGTATCACGCAATTACAGTTTAATTACATGCATTTTATATGTTGTGTTGTAGATGCCTAAGCTTACATCTGGGCGTGTCTTGAGGACGGCCTTCTTTTCATGGTTGTACCACAGCTGTTGGGGTGTCTTGGGCTTCTCTGGTACATTTGAACCTTTCTTGGTCATGCTCTCCATAAGGTCTGGATGTTCTTCTCTGCATTTACACATCATAAACCAACATTTAAGAGCATTTATCATCCTTGAATGTGCTGCAGGCGCAAGCTGAATATCCCCAGTGTTAATAACACTTAATTATGAATACTAGTAATAAGCAACCTCACCTGAACTTCATCATGCTGTGCACAAATGTTTCTTTGTCTCTTAAGAAGTCTTCAACATATTTTTTCTGTAGACATGAAAAGAAAATTATTAGAATTTTAGAATATGTATCAAACAGTACCAAGGTCAAATGTATTAGTCGTGGCATCCGATTTTGACTGACCTTCTTCTTGTCAGGCAGCTCCCTGTATTTCTTGGAGAGGATTTTAGTTAGGTCTAGGTTGCTCATCTCAGGGTGCAACTTTGCGTACTTGGCCCTCTTTTCCATGAAGAAGCGGAAGTATGGAGTCAAGGGCTTCTTGGGGAAATCTGGGTGTTTCTGTGTATCATGGGGAAAAGGGGGAGTGAAAAGACTTGACACTTGAGCTCCACTCAGTTGGCTAGTTTGTCATTAGTTGTGTGATATATAGATTTTAACTCACCTTTATTTTCTTGCCCTTGTAAGGGTTTTTGATGTAGTCTTGGGCATCAGCTATCAGCTCTGTAAGGGTCCGGAATTTACGAATCTGAGGATAAAGCACACGAAAACATTCAAATTCAATGGTGCACAGTTTAACAGAAAATAGACATCAATATATCACATCACTAAAAATGGCTCACCTCTTTAGAGACCTCCTGCCACTTCTGCTTACACATATCTGCTGTGTAGGAATTGAAGGCCACCTTCTGCCAGTCGAGGTGGGACTCCGATGTTTTGTATTTAGTCAGGTCTTTCTGAGGCAGGGCCACTTTCATGGCCTCCAGCAGGTTTAAGAGGTCATCCTGTGCCCAAACTGTGACAACACAGGACAAAGAAGTGATAAATTAAACAATTAACATTGCAACTGTCTGCTAAGTTACAAAACCAGCTATAGCATCCTTTTGTTTGTCTAAAATGATGTCCTATTGTAGTTAGTATGCATTTAATACTCCAATATTGGGTTTTCAGTGATTTCAGGTATGTTTTTAATATCACAGGGTGTCATCACTATAATTGCTACAGGGGCCTGTAAAGTACATTAATAAAATCAATATACAAAGTTTCCATAATAGCAAATCAATTGTCACTGTGAGAGTATTAAAAATAACAATCAATAAATTATTTCCATGAAGAAATTGTGGGATACATGTTAACAAAGATGTTACAAAATCCCACCTTGGCTTTGGGCGGTTGCCTCCATGTCTCCATTCATTTGTGGGTGTACTGTCTTGTATCTATAAAAGCAACAAAAATAACGTTATCAAACATTTATCTTACAGTAACATTAACTTAAAAAGAGAAAAACATTGCAATCCATGATATGAAGGTTCATACTTGGCTCCTACAGCTAGAATAGATGTGTTTTTTAAAACCACTGTATTTAATGATAATGTTATTTTCATGTGTATATTATTCATATGATTTCTAAAAAAAAAAGTGATTGTCTGTTATATAAAACTCGGATGCTTTCAAGTCGCGGAATTTAAATTTGCCTCGACATAATGGTTTATGTTCATTACACCGCCCCTTAAACGTTTACGCTCCATGGTGAGACAGGCTATTGCTTGTGACGGCTTCAAATCTCAAATAACACTGCGGAGGGCTTCAACTAGCACAACTAGCTACGACAAGAGGAGTCTCCGTCGAGCAAATTTAGCCAGCCGGAATTTGGCGTATTAGTGCTATCCTTATTCCACAACAAAAGTATCGTGGACACACAGGAGCGACCATTTTCTCGCACAGTCCGCTCGGTAATGGAGGGTTTTCTGTCGGAAAGGAGGTTGGGGAGGATCCACGGAAGGAGGAAGCGAATGGACGTGGACGGACAGGCAGCTGTAGGCGACCAGCTGACCACGGACGGGGGATCTGCTTTCGGTCTCCGACTAGGGGGAATGGTGGCTTGGAAGCACTGCAGCCAAATGCGCCACTCGGTAGAGGCGCCTCATCACCGATGGACGCGGATCTAGCTCCGCCATGCAACCCTATAATCTTCTCTTCAAGTGTTTACTCAGGCTGGAGCGAGGAAATCGATGTAGTATTCGTTTACAGTTAATAGGTGTGTTTCAGGAGTATTAACAGACAGCTTCATTCAGGTTTTTGGCGTTTAATATTAGGATTTAGGAGCAAAACCCAGTGCATTCTTCAGCGAGGCGTAGCCGAGCTGTGCTCCAATGATGGCGGCTGCTCGTTGTTCATCGTGTCCTTGATGGCCCCAGCTCACTGTGGTGTCCACGGTGTGGCCTAGCTACATTTAAACCATCATTATCACCATTTGTGTAACTACACAGCTGCCATAACGTACATTTGGAGTCGTTAGAGCATCAAATATATCTTAAATTTCATTATAATTACAACATATGGATGATAAAAAATTGGTAGCTGAGGCATTATGGCCAAGGGCAACTTGGCACGCCAAATGAAGTTTAAATTGGACATTACGCCAATATATTTATCGGCATGCCTATTAAAAATGTTAGCATTTAACACAACTTTTAGCTTGCTTGCATTTAATAAGAATAAGAATATTTCTTGGATGGTAGTTAGACCTGGACTAAACGTTACTGTTTACAACAAATTATTTAAAACCGCTTATTAACGGCTAAAATTTTAGCTACCGTTATACGTTGTTAAAATTATAATAGACTTTGCCGAGTTTTGGAAAATCACATTTTAGCAAACTGTAATAATACCCGAGATACAGCTCATGGTGGTGGATTGGAAGGACTTGCGGAGGCGCAGGAAGAAAGAAGAAAATGGAAAATATTTGTAACGGCCAAACGTTAAACGCTAGACTTTACGAAAGAGTTCATTTTAACGGTAGCTGTTTACAGTTTCGGCTACAATATTAAGCTGTTAAACTGTACCTGAATTTGTTAGCTAAAGCGAATAGGAAACATGTTAACATCCGAGACTGAGCAGGTTCACTGGCGCGACAAACAGCTCCAGGTCCGCCATGCTTCAGCTCTGCTCTGCAAGGAAACCTACCGTGACAAGGTCCAATGGCGCACTGCAAACGGAGAAAACGGAGCTTGAAACTAAAGCCAGGGCGTCGCAGACTCCCTTCCCTCGATCCAAAAGAGCAAAATCGAGAACAAGAAGGCGGGTTCTCCGAGCTCGGTCGTCGGTGGTTCTGGGCTAGTCAGTGAGAGAGAGAGGGGGAGAGAGAGGGCGAGTCTCTGCACGGTGAGATATTAAACCGAGATCCCTGATGGCTAACCGAGAGAGGCGGCTGGCTGTTCCGCCAACAGCCGCATGGAGGTCTCGGCGCGGATAGACCACGGTTAATTCCCCCACGCAAATACCCCGTTTACAACGTGGATAGTCGAGTTTCGATGGAGGGAATTAGCATAAAACAGTCGCTTGGTGTAATTTTGATAAAATACCACATTTACCCCCGGGTCTTACATCCAGTTCCTTCCCCGCTGTAGAGGACAAGAAATTCGGATATGGCCGACCTCGTCTGTACCCTGCCACAGCGGTCGGTTTATTTCGCTTCTACAAAGAGGCTACCGACCGAGGCGCTTTATACGAAAACAAAACCAAACATTAAATGTAGATTTAGCGGGTTTTAGAAGCTTTTTCGGGTTTGCTTATCGCGCACTCTAGCCGTATTATGAAACCGAGTGGCGGTTTTGTTGGCTTACCTGTCTCTCGGCGTGAGCCTCGGTGTCGTTGTGGAGGAAGAAGGGGAGGGTTGAACGATAGCCAGCACTGCGCCGTCGGTCCTGGGCTCCAGTCCCCGCAGAGATGGTCCTTCCCCCCCGCCTCCATCTCACTCGCCGTCTCCCTCCACTCAACGCGCAGCAGCTTCTCTCTCTCCATCCAACCATTTCGCTAAGCGGAGACATCGACATTTTTTCCGACTTTCCGACCGTTGTTTCAGAACCCAACCGAGGGCGATTATTTTTTTTACTCCCGTAAGCCGAACCTGTCTGATCTCCAGCCGAAGTTTGCACCCCGAATATTTTATCAGGAAAAGTTTCATGAAAGCAAAAGTTGTGCCAACGGTTATCTAATTTAAGTGCAACCAGCTCATCTCACATACTCCCATAGCTTAATATAATTAACATACAAAAATTTCAGAAGTTTATCATTTTCACTTATCAATGTCAGATTTCCACTTTAGAGAGAACTATCTAAAAGTCTCCAAAGCAGCCTCCGTGCCTTTTCACATTGCTCGATTCGTCTTTTAGCAACTAGTAAGAGGCTGTTTGACAGCTTCATTTTGGCCCAGGATGTTATTTCTTTTCAACTCCACCTTGTGTGTTTGTGGGTGGAACCCCCGGCCGTCCAATCCAGTCAGTCCGATTCAAGGAAAACAAATGACTTTCAGGCACTCGGCCTTGTTAAACTGTGATACGTTCCCTTGCTGTCGGAAATGTTGCGATCGTTGCACAAGAGCAGGCACAACATGAAATAAATAACAATATGAACAAATTTATGATATGACCATAAAATGGGAAATAACCCAAAGCCATTTTAAAACTCAGCTCATTATCTCAACGTGTTATTTCATCCAGTTTATTCTGACATACCAGAGTTTATTGCAGGTCATTTTTATTTTATGAACATTTATTAGTAGGCCTATACCACCATGTGACACCTACTAATAAATGTTCATGGGAGCATTATCTAGTGTGCGACTCAATTTATTATTTATTATTAGTTATTCATCTGTCCAGCACTGAGTATTCATTGCGTTTGTGTGTGCTTTTGTAAACTTTTTGCACTTTTTATTTAATTCCACCAGTTTTTAATTTCAAAATGTCCTTTTTCCAAAGTCTGTGTATTCCATTTTTTTTTTAATCAATTACTGTTTTATTTCTGCTCATTCAGATCAAAGCAACAGTCAGTCAAATATTTGTTTTTGAGTGCCCTGTTTGTCTTGATTGGCACTTAAAGACTTTTTGATTAATAAAATAATAGAATAGTAATAGAAATTGCTTGAATGAAATAAAGCTGACCTGTAATAAGGTCTTGTGAAAGTAAGCAGAATGAAATAACACTTCATAATAATGAGTTTAATCAATTTCCTTATGTTGTGTATTTTGTCTGTAGTTATTTATATGCTTATTTATCAAATAACGTCTCATTTATTTCCTAACACTTTGGCTCTATATTACATATTTTGATGTGTTATTGGTATCTGTGTAAAGGATTTGTATGATTGAACCTTCTCAGTCTGCTTTTTTTAAATGCTTTAATCTTTACTTAATCACATTTAAATAAAGTAATTCAAAAATGAACATGTTTGAGCAAAATTTGCCACCTGCAGCACAAGAAAAAGTCATGCCACCTAAATTTGTCCTCTCGTCATAAAGTTGAATTTCTTATTTCAAGACTATGTCCATGGTGTTTTCCAAGAAGTTCAAGTTTACGTAATAACCTTGAAGGCAGCATGCAGCTAAGTGGCAGGCGTCAAGGTCCAATTGAACACCCCCCTCTCCTGTTACTTGTAGGATAAAATGATAAAAGTGAGCTGTGAGTGATGTGAAATATTGTATTTTCTAATGCATTAATAAAAACAAGCACTTTAAATCCTGTTTTTATTTTTAATAATGTGAAAATCCAAAGCATGTACAGTGTTTCAAGCACACAAACACATGACAGGCAACACGAAAAGGCATAATAAGATACATTTACAAATACGTTTTTTCCCTGATTATATCAATAGTACAACAATCAGCACAAACAATTGTATCTCATCATTAACTATCTACTCTGCTCATCCCATTTCATAATCATGAAAGCAATTACACACTTAAAATCAGATATAAGTGCATTTACACATCTTTCTATAGTCATTCTAAACAGGTCACCTTAACAGGAAAGACCAAATTGTTCAGTAAACCATACACAATATATCAAATGACGCAAACTCAAGTAACACAATTTAAAAGTAATTTTGAGAACAAACAAAGGAAAGGCTACTGTATGGGACGGAAATCCATTATTTGTGCGTGTGTAAAGAGCTGAATAGATCAAATTTGCTTAACATTAGGTTAGGTGGAATCATATTATTATAACATGGGCAGAACTACAATGCGGCAGCACTGGTAGTCACTTTAAAGCTATACTGTAGTTATGCACCAAAAGAAAAAACAATATTATAAATGGCTTTACCTCACATCTTACGGGAAATACTTTTCATTTAAATAAATCAAATCCAAATTAATGTCACATGAAAACATGAAATATCAGATTTAAATGTTATACATCTTGATGACAATATGGACTATATGATTGGTTCTCTATGTGGTTCTGGGCCACAAACACAGATTCAGCTGCAGGAATAATGTATAAATTCTAGAAATGAGAGGTAATTTAAAGATAAATAATAATAACAGAACAGAATAGTTTGAAACTGTATACAAATACATATTGTTAAAGATACCTGATTACTGGCGGTCAAGAATTGAGTTCATTTGAAAGTTTGTGAATGAAACATTAATGATTTGGTGTTGTTCATGGCAGTGGGGACTCATCGTACACATCCTTCCCAGGTTCCTCCTCAAACGTCACTTTGGTATCATCTGCATCCAGCTGCAACACAAACACATCCAGTTACAACAGAGAAACTACGTATCAAATAACACAATAATGTGTGCCTGAGCTCGGGGGTGAATGTAACAGATACAGAGAGGCACTTACACATTTCATCTCCATGACGGAGAAGAGCGTGCCGGTCATCAACATGCGCAGAGGGATGGTGAGAATGATAACAAAAGGCAGTGCCAGAGAGAAGGGACTAATCTTCACCACCCATAGGACAACCAGGCACACGACCTGGATCAGAGTGAAGAGATGCATCCGCAGTGTCTTCACCTGCACAAACGACAACAGAGGAGAGCGTTAGGAGGGGAACACAGAGCCAAAGACAAACATGAAAGTGAACAGAATGCTTATTTATGTTAGGATAAGTTAGAGGAAGATTGTCATAGACTAAAGAACACTGAAATATAAGGGAAAATACGAACGCCTATACAATCTAATGAGACAGTCTTGTGCATGGAAGGATTATTGAACGGGTCTACCGGGCACAAGCACAGGGGTGCAAGGGGTCAGGAGGCCCCTGGGCCAGAGCCTATGTTTGAAGTGTTAACCTTTCTTGTTGTAAAGTCAGTCAAACCACTACAAAGAGAAACGTAAAACAAGCACAAATAGGCAACATAGATGTAAAACGACCAGAAAGAGACCAAAAGCAACTTAAAATGTCCAAAGCAACTCAAAATGACTACTAAGTGACACAAAATGACCACATAGAGACGCAAAACGAACACAAAGAGACTCTAATTGAACACAAAGAGACTCAAAATGACCACAAAGAGACACAAAACGACCACAAAGAGACACAAATTGACCACAAAGAAACACAAAACAACCACAAAGAGACGCAAACTCTTCAGTCTGGGTGTCGTGCTCCTGTGCAGGAAGGGTGGGGGGCCTTTTACATGTCTGTGCCCAGGGGCCCATTGTCTCATAATCCGTCCATGGTCTTGTGTTATTTGTCCACTGAGACTACCACATACAAACATATAAGAAAACAACGCCACCACAAACTACAGCCTCTAAAATGACCGTAGTGTTGAATCGAGACCTCTCTGACACAGTGGCTGTATTTGAGGAGGTTGCATACCCTGGTGGCGTAGGCGTCAGGGGGATGGTATTTCTTTGGTGTGATCAACAGCAGTATCCGGTCCCACATCTGGATTCCACTCAGAGAGGTGATACCCATGTAGAGGAAGATGCCGAACAAGGCTGTCATGGGAATCATCTTTAGAATGGGTTCCATGAAAATAGAAACACCTGGAAATCACAGGAAGTAAATGATTATTAAAGGAAAATGGTAATTGATTCTGACCCTGTTGTGTCTGCATCAGCGCTGTAGATGGCAGCACCTACCAACCAAGATGGCCACAAGTATGCCACTGATCCTCTGCTCAAGCACCTTCTCAATCTCTGGTTTCGGGCCCTTGGTCATGACAGTGAGAGCGTTGGCGTGGGTGACGGACCGCACGGTGGCAGCACTCAGCCAGGGCACCCCGAAAATAGAGGAGATGCCCCCCATGATGACCAGGATGAGCAGATCCAAATGAAAACCGGATCCTTTCACCATCTTCCTTTCGGGTTTGCTCACAATCAGCCTGGTAATCCACAGAGAACATTGAAAGATAGTAAGAAGAAGAAAGTAATATTGCAGACTATAATGCCATTATTTATAGCATCACTCACGTGGTAATCTGGGACTCCAGGAAGATAAGGATGAAGACGAGCAGTGCTGGTACACAGCAGGCGGCCATCATCCAGATGGGGAAGGGTTTCTTCTCTCCCATGGGGTTGATGAACCAGCCTCTGGCTTTGGGGTTGGTCACCTCAACACCTTTTGGCACAATCAGTTTCTACAAGGGGACAGGATGATATTCATTCAGCTTTTTTTTTATCACCCAAAAAATCATAGAAAGACAAATAAAAGTAGACATTTTCTACTCAGTGAATAATTTTGATAATTCTGAACTGAGATGAGACGAGTTTGAGTTTAGTCATATTTTAGAGAGACAAAAGATAAAGATGATTGTAACTTGGAACATAAACTTTATCTTCCTTTTTATGTGCAGGGAGTGAGTTCACAAAATTTTTTAGACTGACATGCAGATAAATTCTTAGTGTACATTATGATTAGTACTGTCAAATTAATGTAGGTGATAGAACTACAGCAAAAATACAACAGATTGTGTTTGTCTATTGGAGTTTGCTTGCTTTATGGCAACCTCATGCTGAAGATCATAATCTACCAACCTTTTTATTTACAGATATCAATCAGCGGGGTGTGGTATGTTATCTACAGTCAAGATCTTCTTAATAACATACGGGCCAAATTGCACATATGTATTTACACACATGATCCACTGTCAACTTAAATGCGAACGACTTCAAGTTCAAGTTTATTTGTCATCAACTATAAAAAGCTGAAATGGGATTTTGTTTCTTCAGGACTACGGTGTAAAAATGGCCAAAAGCATCAGACAAAAGCTACAAACATCTATAGTGTATCATAAACCTGAGTGCAAAAGGGCTGTTTGTTAAAATAAAAATACAACAGAGTAAAAACTTTGAATAAAACTCAGATCTTTTGAAACAAAAAACCCACCCCACTGGAGTGGAAATGACCATTCTTGAATTTAATAGATTGAAAACATTTAATTTGTTCTTGACTAGTTAACTAGACTAAATCCACACATTAAATGTGCTACAAACAATGACTGTCATTGAAAGCCATCTTAATAGTCGTATGTCTATATTTCTTTCAATTGCCTGCACTGTATACACCCTCAGCTGCAAAACCCTTAGATATATCTTAATGCACATGATGTGAGGCTTGAGATGTTTTGTTTTGAGACTAAAATTGATACGAGCATTTCCAGAACTTATTTGAGACGAGTTAACTCACCACAACGCAACACTTACCTGAGTGTAAGCATCCTCAATGCTGATGTCCACAGCAATCATGAAGAAAATAGCAATGGGGACACCGAAATCTCCAATCAAACGACGGATCTAGTGAGACAGAGAGCAAAGGATACACCATGGTCAAAATCACAGAACCTACTTAACGGAGTCTTTTCAAAACTAGGCAATCTCCAGACATAGAAGGTTGATCTTACCGGGCCGGGTAAGTAATGCCCATTCTTGAAATGGCGGAGGAAGTATGCAATGAAGAAGCAACCAAACATCAGGCACATAGACAGCAGGGCAGTGTTGGGGTAGGCCCTTTCAATCTCCAGCTGATGAGTGGTTTCGTTGCCACCTGGATGGTACACTATGTGCTCCTTGATGACTGGGTGGAAGGGGTTTTCCACTGTGTCGTTCAGATGATCGTAGTTCAGAATCAGAGGGTGGGCTTTGAAGATCTGAGCAAGGGGAGATGAGAAGTCAGAGGAAGCAAATTAAGAGACAACAAATGAGGCGATTGCAGTGTGAAATGGTGTCTGTGATGTGAAAGGGATGAAGAGATGGGGTGAGGAAACCTTGAAGAGCTTGCTGAAGGTCTCATAGATGAAGATGAGAGAGATGAGGATGGAGAAGATTTCCTGAGTGAAGCGGGAGATGAATCTGACCAGGAAGCTGCCTTCCACGGCCACGATGATGACCACGATCACTATCAGCCACATCCCCACCCAGATACGGCCCACAATGTACTCAATGCCTTGGGACTTGCAGAACTAGTATGGAATGAACGAAGGAAAGTAGATGTTAATGATGAAAAAATACGATTTACTTCAGGAGTTTCAACATCTGAAAACGCACACTTACAGAGAAAAAAGCTTCCTCAAACACCAGCAATGGTCCAGAGAAGCCGATGACAAGGACAGGCTGGGCGGCGATGAGACAGAAGATGATACCCTGGACACTGGTGGAGATCATAAGCTCTGACACGCCCATCATTTTGTCTGTTTTGTCAGCTAGGGCCAGACAACAGAGAGAATTATGAATAACATCAAAGGTCAGTGAACTGAAATGAATCGAGCCTGAGAGGAAAGACACATCTCTCTATCTGGAACTCTCTTTTACCCAGAAGCCCTCCAAAAGTGATGGCCGGGGACAGGGCGGCGAAGTAGATGAAGATGACGGCAGCGAGGACCTGAGGGTTCAGAGCGTCTGTGTAGTCACTGATGTAGTGACGGTAACGCCGCTTCAAGTCCTTCACCATCCCACCGAAGGGATAGCCTGTACGGGCCAGAGGGTCCTCCCGCGGCTCCTCTGGAGGTTTCTCAACTGGACAAGCAAACAAATAAAACTGACATTAATATTGACTACACTAAATCTGCCTTTTTTTCTATAGCTTTTAAAATAATAAGGTTGTTATATAAGAGTTTTTCTAATTTTGCCAACAGAGGCAACATGTCTGTTTGTTCTGTTTTTGATTATTTTCTATGCGCAAATGAATTCGACTTAAAGCTGTTATATGTACCAACATGATCTTCTGCTGATCTTCTCAAAATTTAGACCACATTTCCCATAAAACCTTGTTGGTTCCTTTTGCAAGGAAGACATTGCTGCTGTAGAGGGTATGTTTTCATTAATTTCTCATCAATAATATCTCAAAATTAATTTTTAAATAATTTATAATTGTGCGTGTATCTAAGTGTCTAATATCTGAAATTTTAACCACAGTACAAATATGAGAGGCATGGACTGAAATAATTTTAAATATGCAATTCATCAGCACAAAGACACAAAAGCCTCACAAATAGAGGTCAGTCTAGGCCTCTGTGCACTGTAAGTTCTGTACTTTATGCTGACCTTGGACCCTGTCACCAAAGGCAAGACGGGTGTCGGTGGGACGGAGTCTGTCACGCAGCATCCTCTTCTGGAAATTGATGATTGGCTCAAGCATTTCCTTATCTTGGATCTCAGTGGGAGGGATCACAATGCTGCAGTCCATGAAGTCAGCGATGGCATTGGTCACATCTTTGTCAGTCTGGGCCAAGAAGGCCTCCAGACAGAACACCTGTTTGAGGAGAAACACAGAAAGCTTTTAGTCACCTGCACCAAATAAAGTAGGCTCCTTTTCATTGGTGGGATTGTGTGATCTCATTGCTAAAGCTACATGCTGCAGAGCTGTAATTTTCCTCTCTCCCTACTTTCTCATCTCTCTCACCCAGTCGGCCATCAGAGCACCCATGGTGCGGCCACTTTCACTGTAGTCTATTCCGCTCTGGCTGGGGCCCACCAGCACAAAGACGAAGCGAACAGGGACAGGACACTCCAGGGCAGACTCCATCACCACAGAGTCTCTCAACCTCACAAAAGCCACCACTGGTTTCTGCAGGATGTCCAGGACACCTATCGAACATACCCTTTTGTTTAGCTGCTCCAGAACCATATACAGAAACCTTGAGACACATAACTGCATCTGAATTACATGAACATACCTGAGAGGACAATTGAGGCCTCCATGTTGTCAGAGCTGTCTCTCTGCAGAAACAACAGGTGCAGAAGTACAATAAATGTAAGCTCTGTTATGTTAATACATGAATATGATATTGATGATCACCCAAATGATGATAAAACCGAATAAAAACAAAACAAAATGTTTACCTTCTTGGCAACAGAAAAGGTCTGCATCTGAATGTCTCCAGAGGGAGTAACCACAGGTCCTGTAGTCTGACTGGAAGGACAAATAAAATGAGCATAAGGTGCATGCTGCAAACATCTCTGTGGCATTAAAATCTTGTGTAAAGAAATGGAGAAATAGTGAGTCCCCTACCTGCGTCTCATGAGTAGAGCTCTCAGCAGACCATCCCGATCACTGGCGCGAATCTCATCCTTGTTCAGCAGCTCATCAGCCACCTTCTCAGCCACAGCAGACAGACTGCTGGCATTCAAGTCGAAGATGACAGCACCTGAGTACATTTCAGATGCTTTTAACTTGTCATATTCATCAAACTAAAACTGATTTCCGTCTCAATTAAGGTTCCAAAGTCACCTGAGCTCATGGTCTTGCGGAGCTGGATCAGGCTCTTAAAGGTGAGATAGGAGACATGAGAAGGACCCCATTTTCGTGTGGCGGGGTTAAGGTTCTCCTCGTAGCCCACCCAGCGGGCAGTCTCCTGCCAGGTGCTGCCCTGGAGCTCATTCAGCTCCACATAGGCCTGTGGTAAGGCAATGTGGTTAGTTAATAAACATACCAGTAGATAATGTTGATTTATATTAATTCACGTTTTAAATGTGAAGAATGTCGACAAACTTGAGCATCCCCTCTTGTGGTGGCATTGGTGTTCAGGTTCAGATAAGCTGAAATAAAGAGACAGAAAAGTGATTCGTGCACAGATATAAAAAAGTCAAGTCACCAACAGCTGCATGGTGTGTGAGGGGAACCTACCATCTGAATCACTGGGGATGACGATGGCCTCCACAGGTGGCTCATTCTCCTCCTCCTCTTCTTGCCTCCTCCTCTCCAGGTCATTGATGCCGCTCTGGCCCGGTGGAGTCCTGGTGGTGTGGAGAAACAGAAACATTAATAAAGACTAAGGATGAACAAGAGCGCTTCTCAACAACACCTTCTAATGTCTCCCCAGAGCTTATGAACAACATGCCAGAGGCTGGTCTTACTGCCTGTGAAGTGATTCAACTCTGATAGGGAGAGGAAATTTGGTATTTATTTTTTGAAAATGCACTCCCATAATTGTGTCTGTACGTTAAACGGACTTTGAAACCTGTAATTGTAGTTGTAATCGCTTAAAATCCATCCAAGTAAGAGTCTCAGTTTAGGCTGATCAAGGTCTCCCTGTCAAATTCTGCTATTAGTGCTATTCTGTCCTTGGCCACAAGAGGGCAAGATTGCTCAACCCATTTCTTATCATTGACTGCTTCGACTAATTCGGTTTTGTGCCCTGTGTTTAGACTCTTAGGCATGTTTACCACAAGCTTAATAAAAAAATACTACCTCCCTTCGAGGATTGTCTGAGAACTTAACTCAGCCATGGCCCTAATGCTGCTTTCACATCATGGGGAACTTATTCACCACTTTCTGACTTGTAAATAATCACTCATGTCAAGATCCAAGTTGTAAATATGTCTGTGAATCTTGAATTTTTATGAAAGTAAACAAACTGAAAAGCAATATCAGTCAGTCTTTGTCCATAATTCAAGGTAGCTATACCCTGATTTTGTTTTCATTTTGGTAAATACTTCTTTGATAAGTATTTTTATAGTTATCAGATGGATTGAACACTAGCAAGTCATAACCCTAACCCATAAATAGAGTTGTTTTGGCCAGTTGGGGGCACTGCAAACAAGCTAACACGTTAAACAGTTGTAATGGTGAACATGTTAGCAAACAGTTTGCTATTTACACACTCAGCAGACACGGAGCACATTTCTTTTGAAGTTGTACTTCCTTCCACCTGATGAATGTCCAACATTCACTCTCCTTTTAGCTCGGGTTTGGTCTCCACCAACTCCTGAGAGAAATATTTGACTCTTTAGCTGCTACATGTACCACTTTGTTCATGAGCTAGTGTGCTGTTTAGTGCTGGGCCAGTAGCATACAGAGGGTTTATCAGAGCTTTTTCACCTAAAACAGCTGCCTGCTGCAGCTGGAAATAAATCACAACACTAAAGTTATGGTCCATAAAACCAAAACAATGAGCTGAAAGAGGCTAAAATACTCCTATAGTCATAATTCTCTGTGGGTTCATCATTACATGCGGGTCATCTGACACATTATTAAAACTAGTGATTGGAGCAGCTTAACTACTATACCTACTAAACCTATATATAAACACTTGATTGAAGGGACTTGTTTGGGTAGTACACATCTTGGGGGGCACTGCCTGACATGATCTGTTCAGGGCAAGAAAGGCCCGTTTCCGTTATCATGTCAGAAACAGTGCAATACATATACATAGTGGTATAAGAATGCAAGTGCAACCTGCACAGTCTAAAGTACTGCTGAAACAGAGAGCAAGGACTCACAGTCTCACTGGAGAGGGGAAGGCCAAGTCATTGTCTTCATATGACATGTCACTTCCCTACAGAGAGGAAAGTTGAAAAAGAATTAATGGAAGAAAGTTGGATGAAAATGTATTGCTGCAAGATTTATTGAACACATCAAACTTCACAGTCTACATCATGACCACTTTTCAAAAAGATCTATTTTCTCTGTGAGAGAAGCTTAGAGAAAAGATGTAACATGACAACATTTAACACAAGATATTCACTCCTACTCTTTATCATACATAACTGCAGAGGATCAAATGGATAAAAAGGACTTTGTTTTAGTTCAGACTTGTTTTAAGAGTGCAATTTTTCTGAAACGTTTGACATCTTACACTGTTAAATGTGTAAATATTAAAAGTAAAAAAGACCAACCTCCTCAAAAGAAAAATTGTTTTCCATTGATGGTTTTTCTGTCTTTCCTTAAACTCTCAGCTACTTTTATGCATCCCCTAAGACACAAAAAGAATGAATTAACATAAAACAACAAGCATATAATAATCATATGAGATACAACACAATTAGAAATAACCACTGACTCAATAGGGACCATTAACACTACATCAATTAAGTTAATTTCTTTTTACTGGTGATGTGTGGGTCGTGGGTATTGACATACTTTAATGCAGAGAGGTGCACCTACAGCACCCAAAGCACAGAATTTGCACTAAATATATATTATATTTTTGCAGCAATCATAGCAAAAGTACTATTATTCTGTAGGCAACTTGGCAGGGTGTTTTATACTATTAAGAAACAGGATTCTCAGCCACTACAGAAACCAGTAACGCCTGCTTTGAGCCTTTTTGAGCCAGCTTTGGTGAAGATATCGCCTCAGGACAGATAGTCAATTGGCCGTTGAGAATGTGAACTGCGTTATAGTTTAAATAGAAGACGTACAGAGCCTTATCTTTGGGTTACACCCTTCTTCAACCAGACATCTCTGTTCTCTCCAGTAACAGCACAGAGAAAAACTTTAAGTGCAGCTACTGTAACATCAGGACTGTCATATTTTGACAGGAATACTCAAAATTCAAATTATTTCTCATAATATAACATTGTACATTGTTTTTAGTGGATTGCATTTCAATTTCACAAACAACTGAACATGCCTGTCACTTTTCTTTGTAAAACTGCAATTGAAAATACATCTTAGCAGATACACATGCACACAATTGGGATGATTAATAGTAAGGCTTGAAAGAAACAAATCTGCAGATATGGCCAGTACGTCTGGGTGTTATGGTGCTGCATATTAACAAGACATTGCCATTTAGTGGTAACAATTCTTCACCTGGTAACACTTTTTGATTTTTTAGCACAAAGCCAACATAAGCAGGTGAAATATTTCTAACACTGAAAATCCTCGCTGGCTATTACTAATTTTTTTTTTTACAAAAATGCTTGTCTTTACAGAAAATATGCACAACAAACATCTCTGTTTGTAAAGGTTTGTAATATTAATTTGAAAATAATTAGAAATAATTTTGACTGAACTCCTGCCCTTATCTTACAAGCATGGCAGAGACATAAAAGGTTAGAATGGGCTCTTCTCCTATCAGCGTACATTCAGATATAAATCCTATTTGACCTCTACCCTCTAGTCCAAAGTGTGTCTGACTCCTGTTGAGAAGAGGCCACACCCTTACCTGCATGCAGGTACTCCCACCTGGTCTCCAGCACTGGAAACAGGACGATGTCTGTTGTGTCAGCCTAGACGAGCCCGGTGATAAAGTGAGCCAGGACAAACCAAAAGATGAGTACAGAGAGAGGACGAGAGGAGCGGGAACACCCATATGAAACTACGTCGACCCAAAGAAGCGCTGTACCCCACAACCCCTCTGGTTGCTGCGCAACCTGGCTGGGGGGGTGGGGGAGATAAGGCCTGTGTGACAGACAAGCAGCCCTATCGGCCAGGGACACCTTGAGACAGGGATATCCCAACCCTAGTTTGCCCGCTCCACCCTCCCAGCATGAACCAGGCCTGAGCCTAGACAGGGGCAGTAAGAGAAACCTGTTTGGACCAACAGGCCAAACCTCATCCTAACTGAGGGACACACACAGGGGGTAAAGAGGGTAGGAAAGGGGGCAACATACAGTATCAGGAGGAGAGCATCTTAGTATGTCATCTTGTTTACGTACTTGGGGATTCCCTCACGATGAGGGGGGGTAATTCCTCTGCCTTTGATTATCTTGAGGAAAGTGATGAGATAAAGACATTAAACCCACCTTTTTTCATTACAGCTCTCAAGCTGTGGCATGGTAGCGGCAGAGTTAGACGTCTTCTGCAGCTGACTGGAGGTGGATGCTGGAGGTCCAACCCAGTCTGATAACAGATACTGACACAAGGATGCAGCGCAGATTATGACAACAACACAAAACCAACCTAAAACTAAAAAAACATAAAACTGTAAAAACACCATTGTCTGTGATGACAGTTTCTGCAAGGGTGCTGCAAGAATGCAAAAATTATTTATTGGACTCGTGACTGGATTCACTGCAGTTCCATTATTCGTCCCTCAAGGGGCAATTCAAGGCAAACAAAAAACAACAGTTAAATCACACGCACAAAAACAATCCAAAGATACAAAATATGAGAGTGCAAAGATGAAAAGAAAGTAATCAATCAATAGCTGACCATCTCTTGTACTGCAACTGTTCACAAGCCTAACGGCTTCTGGAATTAACTCAAACTTTCTTATATTTGTTTTACATGCAGGCAATCTTTAAAGTATTCCTGATGGCATTAACTTGAAGTAGTGATAGAGCACATTGATAATCTTACCTGCCTTTTTGAGGACTAGCTCAGTATTAAGCTGTGCAAGGGATCCTTATTTTTTGCCCATAATTGTAGAGCTGAGGTTAACAACACCTTGCAATCGGTTCTCGTCCTTTTGACAAGGGGGTGTGAACTTGTAAATACATGAAAAAGTAAAATACTTCCAATAAAAGAGGTATAAAACAATAGTGTTTAATAACCAATAGTGTTTGTGGAAAAATAAATATACGCTATCTATATCTATCTATAACTTTTCTCTTAATAAATATTTGAATTCCACAACACCATTACTTAAAGTTTGTCATCTTTATTTGTCATTTCCATCAACAAATTATCAAACAAATATTGGAGTCTATAGGTTTATGCTACTTAGCTACTAAGCTAAGCTACTAGGTTACTTAATTATGGCAACGGTTCATTCACAACTACAGTAATATTAGCTGGCAAGCTAATTTGAACTAGCTATAGAGCAGGGTAATTTGATTATAATGGCATAATGGCAGATACTCTTTCACATAATTGCAAACAAAGTGTGAATATTATGTAGAACAGCTATCAATGTAGTGATATCAATTTTTCTGAGGTAAAAAATATAAATAACACATCAAATGTGAAATGGTCTTGCTGTGTAAAATATGTTAACTGTAGTGGTGATGTGAATGTGCTTCACAGTAAATTGTGTATATACTTGGCTAAAGTAACTCATAAGAAGGAAAGAGAGGAAATGCATATAAGTCATTTTTGACCCACTTACGGAAAATGTATGTAATAATACAATAACTTAGGTAAATAAAAACCTGAATGGGGGGAAATCAAAAACAAGAATTTGAAGGAATACATGGATGAACTACATATGAAATTTGACCCATTTATGCATTTAAAGGTTAATCATCTTGTGACCCCTCAGATTCATCTTGGGATCCCTTGGGGGTGCCGACCCTCTGTTTGGAAACCCACTGCCTTAGACAACTTCTCAGTGCGTTGTTGTTGTTGTTGACACCAAAGACAACAACGCACTGAGTCAGTGTGATCTGACAGCTATGCTAGCGGCTCTGTGAGGCTGAATAGTAAAGTCTAACACGTGCTAACATGCTGATGTTTAGCAACTTCAATGACACCATCTAATTTGAGCGTGTTAGCAAGTTGACATTTGCTAATTAACACTAAACATAAAGTACAGCTGAGGCTAATGGGAACGTCATTAGTTCTGCAGGTGTTTGGTGCCGTGGCAATCAGAAAACATGATGCCGTCTAGTGTTGGTGATGATGATGGTAATGAAATACCCGAACACAACATCTGTCTTAATCTCCAGTTCCTAAGAATTGTTTATTGCCTGCAGGCAAGAGTCACCCCATACGTACACGGGAGAGACTGACTTATTAGGTACACCTAGCTAAAACTAATGCAAATTAAATTATACCTTCATGAAGGGTACGTTCAGTTTTTGTTGAAACTGTTTTAGAGATGTGTTGATTAAACTTTACGGCCATTTTGGAGGATGTTGTTTGTGGTGCTGTTTGGGGTATATGGACAGGTGTTTCTATTATATTTTGTCCACCCCATTCATATCAATGAGGGTAGGCTAAATAACAGAGACACCTCTCTGTATAACGCAATCCAGTTCAACAGCACCACAAACTAGATCCTCTAAAATGATCAGAGTTTAATCAACACTTCCAACCTTAGTTTAGCTATAGGTGTACCTAATAAACTGGCAACTGACTGTACATACTGGGTAAAAAACAAATCACAAACAAGTCACAAGTTTCACCACCTCCAGCCATTGCCCCAATCATTGTGCTTGTCTAATGAGGCAAGAAGCTCTGCTACACCTTGTGATACATCAAGCACAGTTTGTCTTTGTCTAGAACACGTCCATATGGATGATAATTAGGCTCGCTCCCTCACCCAGCCTTTACATCCTGTCAGGAGGTTGTCATACAGTGTCAGGCTACACACACACACACACCTGCCTTTTGGTCACAAACCAAATAACAAATTTGACCTGTGCCGAATGAAAGGTCAGGGGATCAAAGTGATTACAGCTCTTCATCTGGGGGACGTGAATGCCTGAACCAAAAATAGAAATTGATAAAAAAACAAAAATGTCAACCTCATGGTCGACATACTGGAGTGCACCGCAACCCTGCCATAATAATACTTACCACACAGAGAAAATACATACATACAGCGAGGGACAGGGGGCCCCAGATGTGGAAGCTATCTGCTGTGTCCATGTGTCTCAACATACAATAAACAGACACTCCCCGTCTTCATATAGCCATTTTCATCCACACAGACATGTTCATAATGTTTAGTCTCAACACATTATTTGGGGAGTTTTGTGGAACGTAAAGCAGACCATAGCAAATTGAGATACAAAGACAGCTTGAAATCAACAAACCACATAACGTGTAGGGTACCTCATAACGAAAGGATATAACAAAAAGCACCAGGCTCATGGATGACATGTAATTTGGACTTTTTACCTTCTTATTAAGGGGAGTCACATTTAAAATGCCATTGTCGAACAATGACAAAACACCAAATTTATATGGCTACAGTCACTCATTCATTGCAAGTTTTCATGTTTTATTCTCTTACAACATTGAATCAAACTAGATTTAATGTGGCTTTTTTCCCCCACACCAATGAACAGAAAAATACCCTTTAATGTCAAAGTGAAAACAGATTTCTACAAAATGTAGTATTCATCCCCTTTAGGTGCAGCCAGCTGGTTTTAGAAGTTACATAATTAGTTAAATGGGAAACACCTGTGTGTGTGTAGTGTGATTGTAGTATAAATACACCTGCTTCTGGCAGGTCCAACATGAGTACTTGATGTACATTTTCAAACCTCTAATTGGCAGACTAACTAAGGCAGCACGGATGGGCTCTATCAGCATTAGAACAAGCAGGCTGGTGTGAGTTATCACTGAGGGCCAGAGCCAGCACCACAGACCCACCTAGTCACAGTGTCTCACACTAAACTACACAACCTACCATCCATTAACAAGCAGTAAATACAGTGTGGATCATTGAGACTTCACATCAACAAAATGAAAAAGTTGATGTAACCAGGATTACCATTGTTCAAGTCAGAATACTAGTAAATGCTTTTTTTTGTCCCCAATGACCTCAGCGATTCTCATTTTCTATATTCCTAAACCTAATTTGTGTGCGGATCTAGAAATAAGGATACACAACATAATCTTTAGCATATTCTCAGTTGAGATTATATTTACCTTTTGTTGGCTAAAAAGGTAATATTACAACAACTTTAGTGGTTAATGTTTGTAGCACGTAGTTACAACCTCAATTTGACTTCTGAGCTGCAACAGTATTTAATTAACTTATTCTAAAAATCTAATAGAATGTATAAAAATCAATTTGTAGCATAACAAAGTGTGAAAACACTCTCCAGGGTTGTAGCAGTTTTTCAGACCACTGCATACTCATGTCTTCATTTGAATTCTCTCCATGTATTTCACTTCAGTATGACAGTATCTTAGTTTTGAGCTAGGGGATGCCAGAGGCCAAATACTGAAGATGGCAGTCTGTGTTGAATATGGCGCCCCTTAGTGTAATAAATGTGTCAAAAAACACTGCATGACTAAATCACTTGTATTTTGCTCTGCTTTTCCTTATCTAACTGGTTTTGTAACACTGAAAAGTCAGTCAGTGAAATATTTCTTGTTGTTTCCCCCAGTGGTAAACTTAAACTGTTGCCATGCAGACGTCTAAAAGAAAAACCTGTTTGACTTGTGCAGTTCAGTAATTGGCAGTTGCCTGCCAACATTACCTAGAGATTCATCCCGATAACAACACACATTTGCCTCCCAACAGAGCAGCTCTATGTTAAGGCTGCACATCATCATCACACCCAGTTAGGAAATTATAGAAAATAGTTGTGTGTCGTAACACCAGCTGATTTTACAAAGTATAACAACTCTTTCATGTCTGTATGTAATCATGCAGCTGGTATGCTGAAAATAAGAAAAGATGCTGTGACAACATAAAAAAGATGGGACAAACAACAGTACTTAACCATTACCTTTATTCAAAATCAAGTTTGACAGTTTTGACGTCCGAGTAAACAATCCGAGATGATTTATGGAAAATTAGCAGACATCCAATTAGTGTGATCTGACAGACCAGTGGGTGGTGGTCTTCAGAAGCACTTCTGATGATCGCTTGAGTACCTGACTTGTTTAAATTACAGACAACAGATTCAGACCGGGTCCCTTGGCAGAGCTCAGCTGCTGTATGCAATGGCAGCATTATGAACAGCCATTATAAAGTTTAAAACTATTCCAATTTGATATGTATAAAGAAAACTATTGTAAGCCTAATTTTGCATTCACCAACTACACATTATATTACATTGCTTCACTATCTACAACCTGTACAGTAACCAGTGTTTGAAATGGGTATCAAATCTCAGAAAGATGTAGTAAAGATTATTCGGCACAGAGCAGTGCAGAAGCTAAGAGTCTCCCTTTGTTTAAAAACTATGCGCAACTACTTTGCACTTAAAGTAGAACAGAAAATAGTTCATTGCATGCGAGATCAACAAACAAAGACTTGGAATAACAAAAAAACAAACAATTAGGCAGTTAGAGAATGCCAGGCAATGAGGATGCAGTAAATTAAAGTGAGCTCCCTCCAAATTATCTGCAACATCTTCTCCCCGTCTCAGTTCCTATGAAAAAAGGAGAGGATTCCAGGAATGGATTCATCATACCACAACCTTAATCCTTTTAGGCTATGGTAATCATTAACAGCCTGGAGAACCACAATGAGAACAGAGAGGGGAGCCAGAAGGCAGAGCTGCAACATTTGGTTATCTGCATCAAAGAAAGCAGCTTGTGTTCATAGTGCATCTCTGTTGGGTTTGTATAAAGCGTGGTTTTATCCTAGCCCATTTTAGCAGAGTTGAAGTAGACCACAGGTGGCATTGGCAGTATACAGTTTGCACTGGCCTGTCTTGACGCTGCTGATGTTAAAGCAGGACGGAGGGAGGTTTACATGATGACGCATGGTGCCCGGCTTTTGGTGATCTTCTGCACAGGTTTCCCATCGTGGGCTTCCTGGACTGCATTCAAGACCTGTGGCCGGAAACAAAGCACAAATCAGAGTGTTATTGTTGTGATTTACATTTAATGGGAAGTTAGTGTGAGTGTGTTAGGCCCCTGTATGTTACTCACGTCATCCTCATACGGGAAGCCACTTGTCTCAAGCTTGGAGAAGACCAGCTGCCCGTTGATTTCAATCTCAAAGCTGCCTGCAAAAATCAAAAACGAAATAAGATCACCTGCATGCTCTCTGGATGATCTTTGCCTTGAGAAATACGTGCCTCCGCCATTAACGATAAAGCTCAGATCTGACACAAAACAAGTAGTCAAGAGACAGGAGTTTAATTATATGCTCCCCCAGCTGAAATATCACTCACCTCGTCTTCCCACGAAACCTGACACATCCGCATCGGGAAACTCACCCTTGACAACCAGGGCGAGCTCCTGATAGCGGGGTTCGTATCCTCATGCTCCACTACACGGGGAACAAAATACATGTTTTTGAAAAACCGTTAGCCGTTAAAGAATACTTGGTGCGTTACTAAACTTAGCTTAGCTGTGAGCTAATGATGCTAATGGTAGCTCATCTAGAGCATTAACCGTCTTTAAACTAGGATGTATGGGGCGGACCCAGACACAAAGTCACGCAGTTTAGCTAAAAACGAACACAAAATGAAAAGGAGTGTAATAAAAGATGTAAATACCAGTATTCGACTTTAACCGTCACCCCCATTATTGTTGCTGTTGTTGTTGTTCGCCCTGAGGTGTCAGCTGTACGATACCGGAGCTCGTTGTGTTAACGTGTGTTAGCTGCTTCTAAACACCTAGCAGGGGAGCGGGGCGGAGTTTAAACTACGAGACATCCCTGAAGACAACCGAAGTTTGTAGGACCGAAACCAAAACTAAGACAATCATTTACAGAATAAACGTTGTCACTTGAGAGACAGATTTTTTTTTAAAAAACAGGCCTACAGCTCAAGTCTGCTAACTGTAACGTTAGCTAAGGATGCTATTAAGACCATTCAGAGCCGTCCGATATGTGACTCTCTGCGTGTACTTGGCAGTGAAAAGCACATTTTAAGGACTTTTTAAAAATTGCTCCCGACAACATATTTGAATTAATTTACACTTTCAACTTTGTAATATTTTTAAGAGTAAAATGAATGATCGTCATAAATATATTATTTTGAAAGGCTTTACCGGAAACCATGTCTTTTGTTCTCGGATTCCAACTTTACACAAGCACAAGAGTTCAGATCCTTTACTTAACTAAAAGTATCACTAGCACAAGGTAAAAATACTAAGTAAAAGACCTGCATTCAAAATCTTAATCTTAAGGTAAAATTATAGAAGTATTTGCAGGAAAATCTAGTATCAAAAGTAAAAGTACTCATTCTTCAGCAGAATGGCTTATGTCAGAATTATATTATTGGATTATTATTTATGCACAACGTGTTAGAAGTATTAAATGTAACAGGTTGAGGTAAAGCAAGTTTAAACTACTTTGTATACTGTTGGGTAGTTTTATCTATATTTTATTAAATGATCATGTGTTTTGTATGTCGAAAATTTAGTAACTATAACTGTTAAATAAATGTAGTGGAGTAAAACACAATATTTCCGTCTGAAATTAACGGGAGTACAAGTATTAAGAAACAGAAAACGAGTACCTTGAAACTGTACTTAAGTGCAGTACTTCAGTAAATGTACATTCCACCACTGACGCATACCAAAAGGCTTCCTCCTAGTTTCGTACGGCCTGAACTATTTTCTTCATTCACTCACCCAGATACTCCACTCTCACCAAGGCTGAATAACCAGTCAGGTAACATGGGCAGTATGGGAAATTGCCCTTGGGCCCCAGACTACATGGTGCCCCAAAGGTCCAAGGTTCAATGCATGTCAATTGATTTTGGTAATTTTGCTTGCAAATTTGTAATGGAACAGTACATTTCTGCCCCCTAGCAGTTTTAAGAAATAGATCTGCACAGCAAGTCGCGCCTGTTAAAAGGATTGTATTTGCTGTGACGTTTGGAGCCCAAGGCGCTTCCTCAGACTTCCATTACAAATGTGCAATCAAATTACCAAAATCAACTGACTCCTCACATGTTCAGAGCTTTAGCTGTACAGTAAAAGGGGCCACAGGTGAGCTGTTCTGTTTTGGAGCAATGGATGCCAATATAGGAGAGAGAGGCATAGCAAGAGGAGTGAGAGTAGAGGAGGAGGACGAGGAAGAGCAAGACCGAAGAGAGCCATAATCTCTGATGAGATCCGGGCCACTTTGATTGACAATGCGGTCAACCATGGTCTAACAATGAGGGAGGCTGGGCAGAGAGTACAATCAAACTTGAGCTTGTTCACAGTAGCATCCATCGTTCAGACTTTCCAAAATGAGAATAGGTATGAAATCTGCTCTCATTACAGTATTGTAGTACTGCACATCAATAAAGTTCTCAATGATTACTGGACTGTAGTACTGTAGACATTGTTCTGTAGGTTGAACACTTTACACATCCAACTTTGTGTTTGTTGGGAGTATTTTGGGGAAATAAAAATGAAAAACATTTTTGTTTATATTGCAGTATATTTGTGTGTTTTAAATTTTAGTATTAAAAACATTAGACAAATATTAACAACAGACTACTGTAAATATGTAATACGTGTAACGCTGAACATGCAAAAGGCATCCTGATAAGGCATTCGTGCTAGTGTTTTACTCTGAGCACATCAGAGTTCAACTGGTTCTTAGAAATGTCTATTCATATGACGGTGTGTATGTGTGAGTGACATAACATTGTGTTGAATGCAGTTGAGTTTCATTGTGCAGGAGATTTATGGAGTTTTGCCTTTTGTGTGCAGAGTTCTGAGAATATGAGGTGTGCGTTCGGAAAACGTCTGTAAACAATGGCGAAACAGTGCAATACATTATGGAATATTAACATCATTCAGATACAGAGCTTTGAAATGAAGCATATAGCTATAAACTTTTTTCAGCGTAGCTGTTCTAACTCAAGTAAATTATAGGCTAAATGCTGTGCACACTCTTGTTTTTCTCTCCAGAGTGGACTGTCGACCTGCTGCGGAGAGGTGTGGTTCCTACTGTCCACTGCATGTGTGTCTGATTACTCATTACAGACAGCCTTCAGACTCATAAACACATAAAACACAAACTTCTGCTATCACCCGTTGTCCACATTTTTCACAAAGAACACGGAAACACAGACGTGACATTTTGAATATCTGATGTTTGTTTTAAAATCTAGCTGCTTATAGATGATACAGAAAAGTGAGATGACAACCAGCGAGCTGTCAGCATGTAAGTTTTAATTATGAGTGTCTCATAATAACCAGATTACAGCCGTGATTATGTCTTGAGTTTTAATCTTATATAAAAACCCAAACAACTTCCTACGTTGTAATAGTTATGTTTTATTTCAGTCATATTTTAAATGCCTTCTCAATATTTTAAATATAAGAGTATATATTATTTAGACTTTTTTCATCCTCTTACCTTGTTATTTTCTGTGCATTGTAATTTCATTGATTAAAGTTTATTGCTTTTATGTAAGTGTATGTAAGTGTCACATGATTTAAGATTGAAGGATTTAAGGTTATATTATACTTTATTCAGTTTATAATATTTATAAGACAGGACAGAATCAACTTAGTGTACTTTTTATGTAGTTTTATGTCATTTTGGGGCCTATTTTTGTATATTTTTAGGGCTGCAACTAACAATTATTTTCATTATCAATTAATCTGCCACTTTTGATTAATTGTTTGGTCTTTAAAATGTCAGAAGATAGTTAAAAAATGCCCATTATAATTTCTCAGAGACCGAGCTGACATATCTAAAAGGCTTGTTTTGTCAGGCCCAAAAACTCAAAGATATTCAGTTCACTATCATAAAAAAGAAAAAAACTCAGCAAATATTCACATTTGAGAAGCTTAAACTGGTGAATTTTTGGCACTTTTGCTTAAAAAAAAAAAATCACATAAATGATCTGTTATCAAAATTGTTGATGCTTTATTTTCTCTCAAATGTATGCAAACATTTCAAAGATATTTAATTGACTGTCGTAAAAGACAAAGAAACCCAGCAAGTATTGAAATTTAGAAAGCTGAAATGAGTACATTTCTTGGCACACAAAAAGTACTTAAACGACCAATTATCAAAATTGTTGCTGCTTAATTTTCTGTAAATTGACTAATTGATTAATCGACTAATTGTTTCAGCTTTATACATTTTGCTTGTTGTTTGTTCATGGTATGAGTGCATTTGGTATTTTCCTCCTCAAATGAGAATTTATCAATGCTTTTGAACAGGAAATGTGATTTTAAGCAGTGCAGCTTTAATATCAACCCTTCTCTTCTTTTCCTCTCTCTGTGTTTATTTATTTGTCTTTGCCAGGGGACGGCTGGTGTACATCACAGTTAAAGATAATCCTTCTTGGTGGCAGAAACTCTGGAAAGAGCTCTGTGGGGAACTTAATCCTGGGCAAAGAGGAGTTTGTCACCAAAGAGAGGACCTCGTGTTCCCGGAGGCTGGGTGTGGTGGCCGGACGGTGGCTCACAGTGGTGGACACTCCCGGCTGGTGGTGTGACTTCAGCGCTCATGACTCATCTGAGCTTGTGAAGAGGGAGATTGTAAGCAGCGTCTCTCTGTGCTCACCAGGCCCACATGTATTTCTCATCACCATCAAGGCGAGCTCGGCCTTCTCGGAGAAGCGTCGCAGGGCCGTGGAGGAGCACGTGGCCCTGCTGGGTGAGAGGGTGTGGAGTCACTGCATGGTTGTCTTCATCTCTGCTGACAGGTCCAAACACACAGAGGCAGAGGAACTCGTACAGACAGGGGGGAAGGCCCTCCGCTGGCTCAGTGAGAAGTGCAGTCGGAGGTGTCACGGGGTTGTCTTGAGCGACGATACTGAAGTCTCTGAGCTGCTGCAGAAGATACAGAAACTTGTCACAGAAAATGGAAACAGAGCGTTTGAAATGAAGGAAAAGATTTTACAGGCGGCTGCAGAGGAGAAGAGAAGAGTGGAGGAGAGGGCTTGGCAGAGGTTTATGAGAATGAAGCAACACAGATCTCTCATGCGAGGTAAGTTAATCATAACCACTTAAATGCTTTGCTTATTTTGGCTAAAAGAACTGTAAATAAAATCTCTCTGTGAGTGTCTATCAAACACAATGCCGAGCACTATACTGTCTTCAGCGGATGAAACTTGACCTGCTCTGACCTGTTGGGGTCAGCCCTTATTTGTATTGTAACTACCATTGTTAAACGTTTTGCAGCTGCAGGTAATTAATTGATCATGAAAATCATAAAAAGCATTACTCCCTGTGTCCTAGACTCTTTCAAAACACAACCCAGTAAGATCTGATTTGGTGATTTGCAGGCCAAAAATGTGTAGACATCAAGTTTAAAGGATAAGGCTGGTGATAGTCTACATTTTTGTTATTGCTGTCAACAAATCCCATGAAACCAACAATGCGTTAGTCCGTCTCAATACTTTCTGACTTCCATACCCTGCCTCTGGCACTCAGCCCCAATCCCATTGGTTCCTACTGAAGACATAAATATATAAAAACAGGTCACAAATAAATACTTTAATTAAAAAAAGGCTAAATTAATTCCTAAAATAGCAGGGCACTGTAGTTTTTAGCAACTGTTACACAAGCAGGCGTAAGTAGTGCATTTGGGACTATTTTCAGGTGCGGATTAATACACATTTGGTGCTGTAGTGAGTATTTGGGGCAGCAGGTCGGTGTGTGTGTGTGATTGAGTCAAAATAAACTACAGTGTGTGTGTTCATGGTAATGAAGGAACATGTTGCCCAGTGCAACAGTGTGGCTCATTCATGTGTTTTAATAGTTTCTGGACAACAATGGCGCTCTGTGGCACAGAGGAATAAGATGTATCAGGCTTTGACTACATGTTAGTGGGATGAATTCGTTGTTCTGTCCCCTTCGGACAGAGCCAGGCTAGCTGTTTCCTCCTGTTTCCAGTCTAGCTAAGCTAACTTGCTGCTGGCTCTAGCTTCACGTTGAACGGACGGGTATCGATCTTCTCATCTAACTCTCCACAAGAAAGCTATATTTCCCAAAATGTTGAACTTTTCCTGTAAGACGCCGTAGCTGCTGGTTGACCTGCAAATCATCAAATCAATGCAACCTGGTCTGAATAAACATTTTCCTCCCTTTGCTCTAAATTTCCACTTTCAATCTCTCAGACAGGTTGTGGCCCATTACTAATATCCAGATTGTGTTGGTGGGAGCAAAGGGTTCAGGGAAAACCTCCGCACTGAACACAATCCTGAGCAGAGAGAGCAGCCAGCCACTGAGGAGAACAGCCCAGTGCCTGGTTGGTAAAGGAGTGGTGTTTGGGAGACAGCTGACTGTGGTGGACACACCAGGCTGGTGGATGAACTACTTCTGTGACGAGAGCCCCATCTTTGACCGGAGGGAGATGGTGGTCAGTTTGTCTCTCTGCCCTCCGGGGCCTCACGTCTTCCTGCTGGTGATCCGTGCGGACAGAGCCTTCACCGACACCTACAGGAGAGCGGCGCAGGAGCACCTCCAGCTGATCAGTGAGCACATCTGGAGTCGTGTCATCGTGCTGTTTAGTTTCGGGGACTGGCTGGGAGACACGACTACTGAGCAGTGCATCGAGAGTGAGGGCGAGCCTCTGCAGTGGCTTGTTGAGAGATGCGGCAACAGGTATCATGTTCTGAACAATAAAACTAAAGGGGATGGATTTCAAGTCAGAGAACTGATTGGGAAGATTGAGGAAATGTTGGCTGGCTGCAACAATGGCCAGCATTATGAAGTAGAGAGGAAAGTGATGGAACAGCTGGAGGGGAAGATGAGCAGAGAGAAGGAGAGAGCCAAGGAGAGACTGATGAAGAAGGAGAAACAAAGGCAGATGGCAAGGTCTCAGCTGGGTGAGTCAGACACATTTTAAAGTGATAAACAATGTCAGCATGATCTTGTTTCATTTATTTATTAAACACTTATTTAATTTAGCTGTTGAGACGTTGTTTTCTGTTTGGATTTTTTGGGCACAATTCAACCAGAAGGAGTGTGTTTGCCATGTTTCTAACAGATTTGTAAAACTTCCTTCCAACAGAGAAGCTCAACCCTCTTCCAGAACTGAGAATAGTGCTCGTTGGCGGCAGGAAAACAGGCAAGAGCTCATGTGGAAACACCATCCTGAGCAGAGAGTGCTTCCACACAGAAACCCAAACCACTTCCTGCTCTGAAAAAACAGCACCAATCAGCGGCAAGACTGTGGCAGTGCTGGACACACCAGGCTGCTTTTCTGTGACCTCTGACCTCCTCTTGGCCTCCTGTGCTCTCCTCCTGGTCGTCAACGTGAGCTCCTCGTTCAAAGATACCCACAGGGAGGCCGTGGAGAAACAGCTGGGGGCAGGGGGAGGCCAGATGTGGAGAAAAGCCGTGGTCCTGTTCAGCTATGGTGACTGGCTGGGCGACACGAGCATCGAGCAGCGCATTGAGAGCGAAGGAGAACCGCTGCAGAGGCTGCTTGAGAAGTGTGGGAACAGATATCATGTCCTGGACAATAAACACCGGGGGGATGGAGCTCAGGTTCATGAGCTAATCGAACTGATAGAGGAGATGCTGGTTGAAGAAAGGCTGGCTGTTGTTCACAGAGGTGATCACATGTGGAAAAGTATTTCTTCAGCGCACGAGCAGCTGTGTAAAGAAGATTTAAAGGAGCTCACGAGCTGCACACATCAGCTGTCCCACGACTGTAAGTAAACCTCACGCACTGATGCTTTTACCCAACACGTTCAGCCACTTCAGGTTCAGACAGTTTATTCTGGACTGTAGTTTGTAAAGACATGGTTCTTTTAGAGCAGCAACCTGGGGTCAGGGACCCCCCAAAGGGTCGCAAGACAAATCTGAGGGGTCGTGAGACAATCAACAGAATAGAAATGAGAAAATTGTATTTATTTTTTCACATTTCACTAATCTTTGCTTTTTTCAGGTGAATTACTAGATAAACAAACTTCCTCAGGCCTCTAAAAATGACTTGAACAATAACTTTTTGGTTCACTTGCAATATGCAACCATTGACGATGGATCATAAGCAGCCATTACTTCATTTTAAGGAGTCTAAAGCCAAAAAAGGTTTAGAGCATCTGCTTCTCATAATTTTACATTTTTGTGGTTAAAACAGGATGTTTGAACTAGAGCACAATCAAATAGAGTTTTTTGAAGCCCTTTACTATTACAGCTTTAACCAACGTAAACACCAAAAGACCCAAACTGATATTTTGAGGGAAATCTGATAATGATACATTATTCCCATTTAACACAAACGCTTAACATACATTACCGGTATTTTATCTAAAAATAACAGTAACAGCAAAAGTTACAGTAAATAAATAAGAATATGACTGTATAAATAATAACGATAAATCAAATACAACAAAAAAACATGAGGAACATTTTAAAAATTAAGACCATCAAGGGTCAAAATTACCTAAAAGTGCATCCAATCAACATTTACTAATGTACTTCAATGTCTTTTTGCACACCTGTCAACATGTGCACTGATAAATCCGTGATAAGCCAATATTAGCTGATTGCATCTATTTATTTTATTTATTGGTTCATATGTTTTAAATGTGCATGTATACAAAACACAGAGTAAGCAACACATACAGTAAATCTAAGAAATGAAGTCATATCAGGTGTAACATTGGGAGGGATCAAGTCCAAACTGGTTTATGGTGTAAACAGTGAGGTAACTGTAATAGAGAGATAAGCACATTTATAGGATGGGTGGAGGCCGTTGGAATCTTTATGGCTCACATGAAATCACACTTTAATTCCTTTTACAGCGGCTGAATCAGCCAAATCCACAACTCAAACATCCCCAAACTGCTCAGGAGGCCCAGATAATGGTGGTCAGATAGTGGCACTACCAGCAGGAAGAGCGGGAGGACGGACTGGACTCACTATCCAGGACAGAGACAGCTTCATGTCCTGTTTGGCCTCTATGCTCTCTGGTAAAGAAGCACTGAGTTGGACTAAAAATCTGCCTGTCTGGTTCCCTACTGACGATCTTCCCCCGAGTCTGAATGGTGAAAGCCAGGTGCTGTTCTCACCCAGACATCCAGTAATGCTTCTGGTTTTACCTCAAACACAACGCAGGATGCTTGCGGAGGAAAATGTCTTGAGTGTGAATGCTCTTTACCATCCTGCACTGAGAGAGCAGACTCTCAGGAGGCTCACTGAGTCTGGACACCCGCAGGCGGCCCAGTGGGACGACAGCAGCCTGGAGGAGCTGGAGGCCTTCATTGACTCGTACTTTGAGATGGTTTGGGAGCAAACCATGGGGTCATTTCAGCCGACTGAACCCGACTGTGCCACTGCAGAGCAGGATGCTGCCGCCGAGGAGGCTGGACAGCAGGAAGTGCTCTCATCCATCGACAGGAAACTTACAAAACTGGACATGCTTGAGGAGATCAGGAGGGATCTGGCTGAGCTGAGGAAGAGTCTGGAGCACAGCTGGAAGGCCATACAGGAACTCAGAGAAAACAAGATGATAATAATACATGATACAGGGTAATCAAAGATGGAGAAAATCATCTCATAAAGTCCAAATTAATTTATATGTATTTTTCTGACTAGTTAATGTCAAGAAGTAAAAAATAAATAGCCAAAACTTCACTTTCTTTGACTGAAGTGGCTGCAGCTTTGTTATATTTCTCCACAAGGGGGAGCTCTTGTATAAGAGTAGATTATGCATGTTAAGTATCCACTGAAACACTCCACATTTCTGCAGTGGTGGAAGAAGTACTCAGATATTTTACTGAAGTAAAAGTAGCAATACCACAGTGTAGAAATACTATGTTACAAGTAAAAATACTCAAGTAAAGTACAAGTACCTCAAATTGTACAGTACTTGAGTAAATATACTCAGAAATTTGAAACAGATTAAATAAAGTGGTCACTGTACGGCACTTTGAATTTGAATTGAAACTGACTTTGCAATTAAAGTAACACATTTTCTATTTTTTCTCCAATAAACACTACAGTATGTGGCCAAAAGTTTGTGGACACTTGAACATTACATCTCTAGTTTTTGAAGAGAGACTTCTTTAGTTGTTTGTGTTTTGACCCAAATGTCAAGAAAGTTTTGAGCCTGTACTTTTTTTTTTGTTTTAACAACATTGCATATTAATAAAATGGTCTGTCTTGGCAGCAAATACAGTATACAAATGAATAGGCAAGGAAATAAAAACATAGTAATTGAAACAGAGGTGAATATACAGATGCTACAGTAATTACAATGTACAGAAATCTTGAAGATCACATGGGCTACTACACTTTATAATCTTTTTCCTGTTGCTTCGCCCCTGCCCCAGTCTTTGGCTTTATTGATCATTACCAACATTTTGCTTCAATAACTTCATGAAGCTCCCCCAGATATTTTCCAAAACTCACAGCTTTCCTTTATGTTGGTTTTTCCATAGCAACACATGTTGGAAGATCCCTAGTGTATTGATTCATACTTGGTTTGTTCACATTTTTCCATCCTATAGCTATTGCTCTCTTAGCTTGTAAGAGACACAAATCTTTTAGTGCACGGTCACTCTTCTTAGTGATAAAATCACTCAAGTTTTTCTATCTGGCTAACCACGTCAAGAACCTCCTTCCAAAAATGTATGATCACATTACATTCCCATAATCAGTGAAGGAGTCTTCCTTCTGCATAGTTTGAAGCATGTGTTTTGAGCCTGTACTTAGTGGTGGTCTTGTTTTGGAATCCATATAAATGGAAAGGTGTTTTTAATATTGTGGCCGCCTCATTTGCATATGTGGAGAAGCAAAAATATTAGAAACACACGTCAGATAATGCAATCCAAGAGACCAACTCCACAACTGACTGTCATGCCAAAACCATGGGCATTAATCTGCTGCTGTAACAGCCTCCGCTCTCCTGGTTTCAGGTCTATCCACAAGATTTCGTACCTGGCTGCAGGGATTCGCTTTTAGGGAGGTCAGACCTGGCTCGAAGTCAGCATTCCTGTTCATCTCATAGGTGTTGGATGGGGTTGAGGACTCTGTGCAAGTTGGAAACTGTGGGGAAAATTGTCAAGTCAATTTTATTTATATAGCTCAAAATCACAAATTTGCCTCAAAGGGCTTTTAAATCTGTACATCACATGAGACCCTCTTATCCTTAGACCCTCAGCTTCCCCTTTAGGCTTGGACTCCCTAAAAAGAAATCTCTTGAAGAAGGGAAAAAAGGAAGAAACCTCAGAAAGAGCAACAGAGGAGGGATCCCTCTTTCAAGACAGACAGGGTAGACACAAACAACAATAGTAAAATTACAATATGGAGAAATAAAATGACTATTAAGTTGGACCTGAGACACATGACATCCTCTCACACAAAGACAAGAAGCAAAAATAATGAAAGGTTAGAGATAAATTATTAAAAGACTATAGATCAAGGTGCGGTTTCTTAAATAGAGGTTTAATCACAGCACTCTTAAAACCACTGGGAACAGTGACACTCATACATGATGCATTAATAATATTCAGCATTGCAGTAAATGGCCTTTAAAAAGTTGAACTGGTAGGGGCGTCGAGGAGGAAGCTATGGGTTTTTTTTATAAGCCACTATATGGAATATAGTGTAATACTCAAAACACAGCTTTAGGGGGAAATCTCTGTGTTTTGGTAGAGGAGGGGAGATACAGGATCTAAATAAAAATGAAAAAAACACAAATTATTCCACCTTATTCCATCTGTTTGGCACCTGTTTTTTGTGTGTGACCCAAAGAAGATATACGTGACAATGGCAGGAAGGAACAAAGGCATGTGGCTGTTGATTTTTCTGATAGGAAACTCGCTCACTTTTCCAATCAAATGATTCCCCGCAGCTTGGCAGCTTCTTGCAGAGACATTAAAGCCTTGAAAGGTTGAAATTAACCATGTTTATCTGTGCAAGAGGAGAGTCCACATATGTGCTTCTCCCAGTTTACAGCCAACCACTCTCTAAAAACAGCAAGTCGCTCCAGCCTACCATTTTCTTTGTTGAGAAAACAGAGCTGCTTCCATTCAACCCCTTTTTTTTTTTAATTTTCAGAATCAAAGGGCTTTCGAGTGAGTCACATACAGAGACACATACCACAGAATACAGGGGCTAAAATGGCTCTGGCAGAGTAAACACTGTGAAAGTCCACTGATGTTGACGCAGTTTTTAAAATCACAATAAATATGTGTGTATAAATATGAAACTGAACTATCTAAAATCTGAAAGCATCAATTTTCTATTTTCTGTTGTATCTCTGCTCAGGTCTGATGTGTTTGTTTGTTTGTTGTGTTTCCATCATTGTATTAGGCAACTTTGCACGTCGGCGTCTCCACATGGCAGTGAGAGATAACCGCTGGAAAAATTTAAACCTCCATAACCAGATGTCATGTAGCAGATATCATCAGATATATTAAAGCTTTGTGATGCTTTATGTGTTTGACTCACTGCTGTTTAGGAGTTTTGTTAAGCTGCTGCCTGTAAGCAGAGAGGTATGCAAACCCCTTTTATAAACCAAGACAAGAAAACCATGATGAAAAGTTAGGAATGATAAAAGTAAAAATACTCGTGGTGAGTCACATTTATGACATAGCAAGACAAAGTTGGGCTTTATAAGTCAAAGTAATAAGATATTAATTCATAATTACAGTATTAAATTAGTCAAAATGTTGACTTTTAAAGTATCAAGACTAAGGCGGTTTCTGAAACATGGATGTATTATGAGAACTGGATGCTGGTCCCAAAGATGGCGCCTATTCAGTCGAATAGGAATTGCTCATCTGGCGCATACGGCAAAAAACGTTTCTAGCTTTCAGGTTTACGTCCAGGTAGCGATGGGCGGATGAAGCCTTATGAAGCTTTGGGGCTTTCTTTCTATTTGTGCCGGAAAGGATTTGAAGCTTCGGGGCTTCAAACTCAGCAAACACAGTGAAATCTGGTGGCTTGTAAAACTTATAGCAGCCCTTCATGACTGGGACCGAAGCGTCACCACACCTCGCTGACATTATGGTTGTAGTCTCATATGTGTGCAATAAAAGTCCAAGAAGCCTGCGTACTTTTGTTCAGAAGTGCTGCGTTAAACACAGATTGTATAGTTATTGTACAATATGTTACAGTAAAATAACTATGCATTGTCCAAAAAGCCCAGATATAAAATATTTTTGCTGACAAGAAACATTAATGTACCTTTTTGGTGTATTTTAGTCCGAGTGCCAATGTGGGTTGTGTTTTTAAACTTCATACTTGATATTTATGTGACATTTATGAGTCGCAATGTGATAGAAAAGTGATATTCATTAAATGAGTCTATTACTTTTATTACATTATGACTTGATATCAGGACGAAATGTTCTCACATTTCACACAAATGTCATAAAATCACAAATGTCAACCTCATGGTGGCGCTAGAGGAAAAGTCAGGGAATCACCAAATCAGGATTTATCGTCTGGGGACCATGAATGTCTGAATGAAATTTCAATGGAATACGTAGTCAACATTTTGCCTTTCATGTCCAATAAGTCACATTTTTTACTTACCATCTCAAATTGTTGACTTAGTACCACAAGTAAAAATGATGTCATGTAATAATAATGACTTACAATGAGCATTTTTTACTTTTGTCTGGTAGGATTGAGTTTCTAAAGAGAGATAATGGTACTTGACTCAAGATTTTATGTACTTGGGATTGGATTAGAACAGCTGTACTTTGAGATAAAAAACCCTTGTAGTTCAGCTTTAATAATATACTTCTCCTCTTGCTGTAGCCCTCAAGTGAAGTTTTCTTTTTCTGCCTGTTATCATCCACCGTGTTGTTGACAGATAACCCTTCAGCCCCCAAATCCTCCCAGAAAATGTTGTTATAGCTGTGACAAAAGACAAGAGAAATCTCAACTGTGGGGATACAAGAGAGGGACGGGGACATTTTGAGGATGGACTTACTGGAAGCATAATAGCAAAGGAGTGATTTTATAGGCAATCATGGTCTATTTATCTCTGTCTGTCTTCATCTCGGGGCTTTCTCTGTTTGCATTACACCTCTTTGAATATCATTACTCCTCCAATCGCCTCTCCCTGCTGTCTTATCATCCATCTTCCTCTGTTGTCAACATGTCATTCCTCCATTCTGTTCTCCTCATTTTCTCTCAACCCATTCTCTCTTTCCTATCTCCCTGCATGTCTTCTCTCTCTGCAGTCATCTCCCCTCCTCCTCTCAAATCAAGTTGTGAGTGCTCAGCCCCCCCCTCATTAAAGGAGTTCTGCAGCTCGGGAGGATGCACAGCAGAAATGGATCTCCTCTCTCTTTCTCCGTCGTGGAGGCTGTTTGGAAGACAATTCTGAGCCCACATCCATCTCCATTAGCGGGACAGTGCAGCGACCGGCACGACCCCCCACCCGCTGCCTTGTATCACGTTTCACTGCCTGCTATTTTTCCAGGTGGAAAAAGAAAGCCAGGCGGAGAGATGGGCAGAGGCTGGGAACAAGGGTGGAGAAGGTGGATGAGAGGGATGATTTAGACCTGGTGTAAAGGAATCATCCATCCTCCACTTCCCTCCATGCTCTGATACGATGATGTCCCCCGGGGGTGATGTCTAGGACACGGCATAGCGTAGACCAGTGCACCTCAGCGGGAGGACTGAACTTTTCTAACCTTTCCAGCTCATAAAGAAAGTCTGCATCATGACCTCACAGTGATAGAGATTTCAGATAGTTTTAAGCCTAAAACAGAGAGAGAGAGAGAGAGAGAGAGAGAGAGAGAGAGAGAGAGTACAGAAACAGGCCAGGCCATGGTTGTGTGATGCACGTTACTGGGAAGTTCAGTCTCAATCACTGAGGCTGAAACTTAATTTAGGTCAAAGCTGGGATAAACAACAGAGAGAGGCTTTGGTGATGCCACAGGAAGTGTGGGCATAGAGTGTATTCAAGGGATTATTCTTCTAAAGAGTAAAATATTCTTCCTCTTTAGGCTGCAGTTTTGTACATTTCATATTTATACCAACAACATTTTCCAACCAGAGCTTTTTCTATAAGTGTTTTGGGGCACGTCCAAATCAAGTCTCATTTAGAGTTCAAGTCAAATGTCAAACAATTCGAAACAAATCGTAATCCTCAAAGAGGTGCTTCCAAGGTCCAAGTCTAAGCCAAGTCTCAAGTCAAGTCCTTGAGAGCAAGTCCCAAACTCACAAGTCTTTATAAGCAAATTGTCTTTCAGTTCTCTCAACTGCATTTGAACCTTTTCATTTGAAAGCTGTGTTAAAAGTGTTGAGCTGAGATGAAGTGCTTTCAAATATAGGTCTAAGGTGGCCAATGTGAGGTGTGCCTGTTGCCGTCATTCTTTATTTGTGATTGTTCCGGGATATTACCAAGTCTAAACTTGATACTTGGAAGTCTGATATCTTAAGAGTGAAGTAGTAATGTCAGGTTCTAAGAGCGTAAGTATACTTTAAACTAAGTGCCTGTCAGAGCATCCACTACACACGTTTGACGTTGGAACTGGGGGGCTGTGTCCGATACTTGTTTTAACTTTCGAAAATCGACAATCTCACCCTCTTTACACAGGGATCGGTCTGGGTTTGAACTTCTCTCTCAAGCTCTCTCTTTATATTTTTCACAAAATATCTTCTGTCGCTTTTTGTGTGTAGAAACCAGAGTTCAGCACCATGCCTTCAAGAAGAGACTGTCCGAAAGAGTGCTCAGAACAGGTATAAACATTTTCATGTTCGGATGACACCTACATGGTTTGGAGCATACTGAACCCTTTACAGTAAGTCAAGTCCAAGTCCTCATGTTTGTGATTTAAGTTTGACTCAAGTGAAAATCTCAAGTCTACAGATCTTCCCTTTAATCCCAACAATAGGCACTACAATATAGGTAAATAATTTGTGTGGTGAGTGGTGTCAGTGCAGTAAATCCTCGAAATGTTATGTTCGAAAATGCTGAACATGAAAGGAAAACAACTGTTAAGCTCTTTGTTTTATTCTGTTCATTTAATTCAGCCAAACTATGGGTCAAACACTAATGATGCAAGATGTATAGCTACACAAAGCCCACCTGTTGTTGTCTTGTTTATTTGTTTACCGTTTCAGGATTTTACCCGGTCAAAAGACACAAAAGTTTTGCTTGTCTTTAGGGACTGAGAAATCTTTTGGATGCAGGAGCTGGAGGATGGAGATAGGGAGAAAGAATTCTGGTCTACTTTGCGATGGAGAATACATGGACAGAAGGGTGGATGTAAATCAAGTCAAGTCTTCATGAGCCAGTATCAAAGCAGCCACGTCAAGACCTTGTTTTAGTGACTGAAGTCTGACTGAAGTTCAAGTCTTCAGCTCTGATTCCAAACTATTATCAATCGAGGAAACACAAGACATTAATGTGGGAGCTTCTGGCCTCTTTGAGACCCCATTACAACGTCACATTCAGCCTATGGGAACAATTTCACCGGAATGGTTCAGGAATAGTCTGAATAAGTCCAGGCTTCAAGTGTGGAGGTGATGGAGGAGTGTGTGTCAGAAGTAAATGAGGTATATTTGGCTTTGCTGCCACCTGGCTTGGACCAGAACAACCACACACACACACACACACACACACACACACACACACACACTCAGGACTCACCCTCTTCCATCTTCCCGAATCCACGTCTGTCATTGAGCCCCATCAGGATATGCCGGGTCAGGGAAAACCTCAAGGGCAAAGTTCAGGAAACAATTAAGGGAAATAACTGCACTCCAGTGGACCGAATTCCAGTTCCATTTTGAATATGTGTCTGTTTCTCAGAAGGTCTCACTCGTTAAATCATTAACCCCGCGACTGGAGACCACAAAAGAGGAAAAGCAACACAGTTGTATGTTAAAAATTTAGATGCCATCTGCTTCGTAAGTGGCTATTACAAGACCTATTACAGAGCGGGATGAGAGGAGAGCGCCCTGTAAATCAATGGAGGCTTACTGGGTTTGTGGTTTGACCCTGAAGTCAATTTCACCTTCAGACATTTCCCAACGACGGCCAATAAAGCAGAATGCTTTCACAGCATTTTATCACTGTGATATGTCAGTATCACTTAAGTAACATATATATCATACAGAATCTAAACATCTGTGCTCTTACAACTTCACCACTATCTGTGTGCCCGACTGCAGTGTAACAGCAAAGCTTAAATAGTGTGGAAACAGGGTTTGGGCTCTAAAAACACAACATTTCAATTTAATGATTTTTTAACTTTCGGTGAGTGTTTTCCCTCTAAAAGGGCCACAAGATCAATTTATATCAGATTTTTTGCCGTGCTAGCAGGGTAGCTCTAAAATGGCAATATTGGTCTGTTGGCTGGTCCAACACTTTGGTCCACACTGAAATATTTCAACAACTATTGAATAGATTGCCGTGCAGTTTAGTACAGACATTCATGGCCCTCAGAGGATGAATCCTACTGACTTTGTTGATCACCTGACTTTTCATCTAGAGCCACCAGCAGGTCAAAGTTTGCACTTATCCAGTGAAATATCTCAACATCTACTGAATGGATTGGAACAAATTCTTCCATTCATAGTTCCAATATTTCCTAATAAATTTGGTGATCTCCTGACTTTTCCTCTGGCGGCACCAAGAGGTTGACGTTCATGGTTTTAGTGAAATGACTTCACAACTGTTAGATGGATTGCTATGGAAGTTCACGTCCCCCTCAGGATGAATAGTAATCAATTTGGTGATCCCTTCACTTTCACCATCATCAGGTCACATTTCTAATTTGTCCAATACTTTGGTTTATGACCAAATACCTGCAAAACTAAAGACATTCCCATCAGCCTCAGCTGTACTTTGTGTTTAGTGATAATTAGCAAATGTTAGCATGCTAACACACTAAACTAAGATGGTGAACATGATAAACATTATACTAAACATCAGTATGTTGGCATTGTCATTGTTAGCATGTTGCCATGCTGACATTAGCATTTACCTCAAAGCACCGCTGTGTCAGTGTATAGCCTCACAGAGCCGCTAACATGGCTGTTGAGTAGTCTTGTTTTAACTTTCAGTGTGTTTCGAGGAGTGTTCCCCAACCTGGATGCTCCGTTTAAGGGGTCGATAGATTAGTTTGGAGAAGTTTTTTCTCTAATCTTTGCTCTTTTCTTGTAAAATACTGGACAGTTTTACCTCGTTACGCCCCAAATGTATGCAAATGAAACAATCTCAGGAGGGAAAGTCACTTTATGGTTGAACACTTTTGGGAACCACTGGTTTATAGGCTAGAATGTGCATGTGTTACTTTGCTGTGTCACGTCAACATGCTAATAGAGGTTATCTTATCCATGAATTCAGTCTGGCATTGATACAATCTTTAAATTTTATTTGGATGACTGACTTTAATCATCTGTTGCTATATGATACTGCAGCCTTTGGGTCTTTTTCCAGAGGAAGAAAATGTACGGTTGAGCGGAGAAGCCCGAGCTCTGTGGCTTGAATGAGAGCAACATAAAGGGGATGTAAAGAGGTTATTGGGATGCATGTTGTGTAAAGAGAGATATGCAATGGCGCTCGCTGGAAAACGAGATAATGGAAAAAACATGACAGGAAAGAAAGTCAGGCGAATGAATACAGATTTTATGTTTAGAGCTGAGAATTATAGTAAATGGACACATTCAATACATGGATAAGAACGCACACACACACTGCAAATGTTTATTTTGTGTCTGTTGAGGATTTCCAGGACATTAGCAGCCAGCCACGTATGCTGGTTGAGTGAACATCGACCGGGCTCCCAAAAAGGTTACGGCCTGTGATCACTGCCAGTGAGGCGAAAAGCACGATAGGACGGAAACACAACACACCTAACAAACATACATACAAAATGCACCTATTACATTTACATGTTGCATGCAATAATACAATACAATCAAGATGAGGAAACACCGAAATGCACGCATGGATTCATGTGTACAAAAAGTGATTAAGCGTCTGAATTAAAGGCTTCATTACTCAATATTATTTAATAGTATTGAGCTGTTTGTGGAAGTCCAGAGCTCAGGAAGATCACATTCTGGGAGTAAAGGATGCTTGGAGGAAGGTAGAAGCAGAGGATCAGGTTATCTATGATTGCTATTCAATACCATCCAACCAGCTAATCGTATTACTCCCCTTTCTGTGCCCTGATGTCAATACTCATCCTCGGGTTGCTCTAAGTCAACAGCTCACTCTTTTTACTACCTTTTTCTCCTCTTCTTCGCTCTTAACGCCTCTATTCATTTTGTTTCGATTTCTCTCTTGGCCTCTCGTGTGTCCCTCTCTCGTCTCCTTCCAGGCTATGTTTGCCGTCTTCCAGGTGCTTAAGACATCAAACAGCGGTGGCCTTTATGATCCCAGGATGCTCATACAGACCAAAGGAAGCCTAAAACAACAATGTCCTTATTCACAGACATTAAACTCCTTCGATCCCAGGACATTGTGCCTGCATGAGACCAAATGTGTGCAAGGCAAGTAAAATGTAAATGTCCGCCTGAAGGAGTATTATGCAGATGTTCTGTTTCTTCTATTTGAGCAAACAGAGAGAATATAATTGCATTCTCAAATCTGAATATATTTGAATTTGCATTACAACAATAGCTTCTCTGATGGATGCTGAGGAAACAGCACATTTATCTGGTGCCTGATGCACTCAAAGAGCAGGGAATAATGTCTCGATAGACATCAAGGTTTAAAATCACACAACGCCATCACTATTCCGTCACCATCACCTTGAGTGAAGCAGCTCATCCATTTGGCTGATTATAGTGGTTAGCTGAAGCGTCACCATGAAGAGGAGAAAAGCAGGTAAGAAAGCAGATAAGAACTACTTCTCTCGATTATAGTGGATCATAAATGGTCTCATCTGTAGCAGTGCTTCGCTTCACTCCAGGGAGAGGAGAGGGTGAGGAATAGAGAAATTGTTTTATTACTTACCCGCAAAAGGATGCTCTCAAAACCTCTTTATAAACATATCTTTATCGTCAGTTTCAAGGGGAACAAAATGATCAAGGCAATAACTCAGACAATTAGACAATAAAATATGACAATTAAATTCAAAGTACCCCTATGGGATGATGAAAAACAAAAATATAATCTGTTCTCCTGAACAGTACCAGATAGTCTACATAAGTTAAGTGATTTACCATTACAGTTCTCCAGAAACTTGTAGAAGTCTGCCAACTTTTGCAAAGCTAACCAAGTTTGTTTTTTATCTAAAGCAAGATAAAAAAAAAGTCATCTCTTTTAGCCACTGGGAAATTCCACATAACGTTCCCCTCAAAACCTTTTAAATGGTTTTCTCATTAAATTATTGGTGGACAGCAGATGGTCTGTACATGGAAACTATTCTCAGTCCAGCTACAGTGCAGAAGAGCAATGTCTATGTCGTCCCCAACTACAAGATTTAATAACTTTAACTATTGAGTGTTAAATGGGCAGTTCACCTACATTACAAAAACACAGAATATTATGGCTATGAGGGCTATTATGATTAGTCCAACTACACATACCATTACCCAAAGCCTTTATCTAGCCATACAGATAATTTCTGTTTTATCTTCCCAGGTTTTCAGAGATCTATATCTTTCTGCTGCTGCCCCAATAAAGTGTGAAAAAAAGTAAACTGATTTCTTTGTTTGTGGTGCTCAAAGCATTGAAAATGAAATTTGAAAAATCCAACAGTGGCTTTCTTTCCAGAACAAATATCTCAGTTAGTGTGGATACTCCACAGAAATCACTGTCAACAGGTTTTATAGGGACTATTTTTTTGGTAGAAAGTAGTTCCAACTGTTCACAGTGAGTTCTGAGATTATTCAGAGGAACCAGTACATTGTTTCTGGAAAGACACATTGTACTGCGTACAAAACTGCTCTTATAAAAAGTGACAAATACAGTAGTTACAAAAACCTACGGGGTCAGTGACAAAGTAGACGCAATTAGGGTGAACTGATCCATTAAGTCAAGATAATTTCTCTTGTTCCCAATGCAAATCAATTTGTGTCAGTTATTCACCTGAATCAAATGTACTTTTTCTGACACTGATCGAATCATCTGCTTATTCCTTTCTAGTCTAAAACAAAGACACTTGTTTCTAAATTCCTGTGTGAGTGTGTCTGTATACAAGTTTCCTGAGCATCACCTGTGTAAATACAACCTGTCTTTGTTGTTCTTCTGCACCTTCGAGCTTCTGGTTCCCAGGTACATCAGGGGTCACATGTTTTACAACCTGGTACTTGTGTGCTGCTGCCTCCCCACTCCGTGACAGCAGGGGACCTGAGGGTGAGTCTAGAGGTGAGCACGTTCCGACCACCATCCGTGTGGAGACAGAAACACGGAGAGCATTGACGGCTTTTTTTACGGCTGTCCAGGAATGTGACAGTGCATTGTAGCTGCTGAATGGTACCATCCCCTGTGTGTCTCTGTCTGCTTTTAAGGATTGGTGTTTAGTGTCTGTGTGTGTTGGGTCAGCAGTACGACACTGAGGCTGGACTCAGATGCTTCACTGCACCTCTGTGGCTGTCTGGGAAACAGAGGGAGTGCAGAACACGAGCCTCTGGGGTCTACAGAGAATCCACCCACTCTGTCAGGAAATACAGGCTTTCTGACAAGATATGGTCATTCTGCACATGTTGATCAGGGCCATGAGAACCACTCTGATGGACGTGCTTATGCAGGACCTGTAATTGGTAATACTTTACAATTGGGTGCACAAAAGCCTGAGTAGCTAACCAGGAAGAAGTACAAAGAAAACTGCTAATAAATGAATAGCCTACCAACTTATTACAGTTATTATGGTGGCCAGACACTCATTTGCTCTCACTCAGTGATGCTACCTGAACAACAGCATGTGCATATCTGTTGGCATTTATTTAAGATTGATTATAGTCTAATTTATTGTTTTAGAAGTTGTAATCTCACCTCGCACCAGATCTCTGGAAGTTATTTTTTATTACTGCAGGAGATGAGAGAGGTTTTTTTTGGGAGCAAAAAACTAATTTCACACTTTCTCAGAAAGTTGGATGCAAAATGTGTCTCATCTCATGCGTAATAAAGAGTAACCTCTGGAGATCTGGTGTGCAGTTGTGCTGGAGTTAATTAACTTTTAATTCTTGTCTGAATTATTGTTCTGATTGGAAAAATAACTTCTAATAAAAACATTCAACAGAAAACACATAAAAAGAGATATATATTGTATATCATCAAAACCAGATTTTTAATGAGCTTGCTCAGCCCCAAAACACCAATTTTACTGTGTCAAGCTGGAAAATAAGCCATGGTCTTAATAATGACCACATACCACATGTCATGGGCCAGGAGGGGTTTTATACTGGGAATGTATGACACAAGGCATCAAGACTAGCGGCTCTGTGAGGCAAATTTGAGCTAAATGCTAATGACAATGACAACGCTGGTGAAGCAACATGCTGATGCTTAGCAGGTATAATGTTAACCATGTACTCTGTCTTAGTTTAGCGTGTTAGCATGCTAACATGTGTGCTAATTAGCACTAATCACAAAGTACAGCTGAGGCTGATGGGAATGTAATTTAGTTTTGGACTGATTGAAATTTTGATGATGATAATGATGGCGCCAAATGCATCAAATTTCATGGCAATTCATCCAATATTTGTCAAGACATTTCAATCAAAATCACAATTTTACCCTCATGGTGGCGCTAGAGGAAAAGTCAGGGGATCATCAAAGTGAGTAGTATTTATCCTCTGGGGAACATGAATGTCTGTACAAACTTTCATGGCAATCCATCCAGAAGTTGTCGAGATATTTCAGTTTGGACCAAAGTGGTGGACCGACCAGACCAACAGAGCCATTCCTAGAGCCACACTGCTAGCATGGCTAAAAAAGTAATAATCATATATAGAGCATATTTATATAAATATGTTGATGCTGATCCAGAACTAAACATGACATAGTATTTTGTAGTCTGTTCCCAGGTAACTTAACATGTTCTACTACTGTATATAGTCTTTAATTCAGACTTAATCAGGAGCTACTTGTTTTTTGTTAATTAGCATTTAGTTCCTGATTCATTCCTTCTTTGTTTCTTGGTATCTACTCAGGAATTTGTGTAATTAATGTAAACTGTACTTAAGTGCTTTCTGGTGTCTGCCTCCAACTTGGTGTCCCACGTGAGCTGTTGGCTGCAGGTCAGCCCTCCTGATCCTCCTCTGTGGAATGTACATTGGAAACAAAGCTTTGAACATCCAAGAACAACAGATGAGAGGGAAACTGCATGATGAAAAGCCTTGAGTTTTGACTCTCTGCTTTGATTTTGTGCGGAGCAGTGTTTCCAATAAATTGCTCTTGAACTCGCAGACTCACAGAAAAGACGCATAGTAAACATGAGTCATTGAAGCACATTACCAAGGGGGACAGTTTCTTTCACAAACGCAGAAATGAAAATAACACAAGGAGAAATTTGGTTTCAGAATGCTCAGCAGATCCAAACGCAGTGGAAGTCTTTAATCACTCACCTACTGTAATTAACAGGGGAGTTAATTTATGCTATAACTGTTTAACACTTAGCACAGCTCGGAGTGAAAAGAGCTGGTAAAAAAAAAAGCTCAGTCGTGTCTTCAAACATGTAACACAGCTTGGAAATGTGTGAAAATGTGCTGGGAGACTTTTTCTAAATATATCAGCAGGAAATGTTGTTCATTGTAGCGAAGCCACAGGAAGGAGAAACCACTACCATTGGCCAAATATTCAAAACCATTGATTATAGCTTGAGCCAGTCTAGGGTAAAAAATAAACCAGGAATTTTGAGATGAAAAAGTTCAGAATGCACACTTGGGATTTACTGTATCTGTTGTACGTAAATATATGTGATATATGGATATATGGGGACATTTTTTGTAAGAAAAGCTCTCTGGTCAGTGGTTCCTGTAATAATGCTGTAATAAAAGGGTAGTTAAATGACTCTGAGGCGATCATCTACTTAAAAATCCATTTTTATTCTTCCCTTTGAACCTCTGATATTTGAGCTTAACGTTCTGGACGTGGGCAATCTTTCAGAGTTAAAGTTAACCAAGGAGAGAAAAAAAAAAATCCCCAACCATGAATATGACAGCGTAAAGACAGGCTGCCAGGAGAAAAGTGTACGTTCCCCTGCAGCTCTGGCTCAGCTCCAGCTTTCTGCATGTACTTTCCGTGGTTTATATTTGCAAACGATTTGTGAAGGGTGAATGCATCTCCTCCTCTGCTTCGAATGGGAGCTATAAGTCTTTGTTTTAGATGTGTAACCAGTCACAGGTGAGGTCCTATTCCCTGCTTGGAAGACTGTTCAAAACATATGGTGTCCAGTCCACCCTCTCGACTTAATATGCCTCCTCCCGCTCAATGCATGCTGGGCCGTAACTTCATAGAGTGGCCATCCAACTCTTATATCAGCCCCAATCTGTCACCCCAAACAGCTCAAAGTTGTAACATCATACCGGGGTCACACTGTTTTTAAACTGCAGCAGGAGAAGCTTCTTGTCTTGACTGGACTTATCTGTGTCTAAGCAGCACAACATCTGTATTTTATAATCACCAAGATACACATTAAAGAGAAGAAATACATTCCTGCAGTTTGAACACTCAACCGGTTTCCTTTAGATCTCAAGCCACGTTTTTGATAAAGTGGTGTTAACCTGGACATTATTTGTCTTTCTCCTATAATCAGGTTGTGAATGACAGCCAAGAAGTGATTGATTGCGTGGATCATTTCTGGTCTTTACATGTATGGCCAAAAATCCTTCTACCACATTCTAGTTCTCCCACACCGGAGAAAGACAATCCGAAATCAGGATCATGATAAGCATTAAAACACGCAAGTTCTTCTAAATGTGAAAGAAATGTTTCAGGGGTTTATTGGGACAGATTAGAAGCACAGTGTTACATGGCATCGCAGTGCTGGGAGCAGGAGAAGGACCCAATCGCAGACTGACACGGAGGCTTGAGAAGTTTCGAACATTTAATAAACTCACATGTCAGGCACTGGCAGGCCTGCAAACAAGCAGGTAGGTCCATATACAGGCAAACACTGAAGCACAGACAATTCATCCAGCGCACGAACATACGAACAAGGATCACAGAACACATTCAACACAGTCACAAGTATAATGAACCCCCAGGGAACAAAGGGAAAGGGCCAGTATAAATAAGGACGAGACTAATGAGGGAATCAGGGGCAGGTGAGTAATGGGGAACAGGTGTAGGCAATCACAGCCACAGGAGACACGAGGGCAGGAACTGAACAGACAGGACAGACTATACTTCAAAATAAAACAGGAAACAGAAAGACTACAGATCATGACACACTGTTAGGATCCATGGACTTTGTCTAGTCTTGTTTATGTCTGTGTTTAGTTTCTGGTTTTATTTTGAAGTCATGTCTCATGTTTCCTCTGTGTTCCCGCTTCCTTGTGTCTCTGTCTGAATTGCTTTCACCTGTGTTTGTTTTCGTCATTGTCCCCTGCCTGTTTGGATTAATAAACCTTTTTACTGCCTACTCCCCTGAGCATGTCTGCGTTTGGGTCCAACTCCTACAACCCTGTAACCCCACATCCTAACAGATACCACCTAGTCACCACACAACCTAACACACACAGTGTAGTAAGTATTTAGAGTGACACACTTTCTGTAGTTTGGGATCTGTAGTCCAGAACATATTGGAACCAAAATGAAACAATGACTGCGGTTAAATACCTGAATTTCAACTTTAATTTGAGGCTGTTTGCATCTAAATTAAAACAGAGTATGAATTTTCCCCAAAAAATGACAGCGTATATGTATATAAAGGCCTACACTTACACTGTGAACACTTTCAAAGACGCTTAAAGCTGAAAGTCATTACTTACTAACCTCAGTCTTTGATTTGAAATCCAATGTGCTGCAGTGCACAGCTTACTTAAACAATGTGTCTCAGTCCAATACTTCAGAATAGTGCCCCAAAACGACACATGTTTATGTTTAAGTAAGTGACAAAGCCCTCTAGGGGCCGTAGGAATTCTGACATGAAAAAATGAGAAAGTCAGGTGATGTTATCATGCAGTGAAACAAAACATCGCACTTTAACACAGGAGCCCGCTTTCGTTTCCCGTTTAGTTGTGTTCTAAAGGGAAGTTACAGAGATGTATTTTGTCGTTAAATTTAAAGGACTTGTTGTGTAAAATACACAACAGTTAGCCCAACAGATGTTGTATTAGCAACACATTAGCCTAAAGACAGCTAGTATAATGGTTAGCTTGGGTAGCAGTGAACTGATCACAGAAAAAATAAAGAAACAAATCCCAAAACATTTATAAAAACAGAGTATACTTACAGATAATGCTCCAACAAGGGCATTTGGGGAGTAAATAAAAGATGGCTGTTAATATTTGCTCTGTCACAGGTGTGACAAAATGGTGGACGTAAAAAATGTCAGTTAAACTGTAACTGCTTCCTAACTTTGCCAGCAGTGGTCGCTATAGCAACAGAATGTTCAACTGAGACCAACTGCTGGTGGCAGAATGGACACATTCCACTGTCTTGGTGCTGTTGCATACATTTGACGTTTTACAATTTTACATTTTACCTTTCAAAATAAACATTTTTAGCAGCCAAAACGTATAACTATGGTAGTCAAAATGTATTTCAAATGAAATATCATCAGATGATCATCACATAGAGCCAAGTTAACAACTAACAGCAGCAATAAAATTCTATTTCCACACAATAAATAAAACAGTGTTCCAGGGAATTTCATGTTTGCTGCCCTTGAGTGACTCACCGTAACGACTTCCGCCGGGCGGCATGTCGTCTTCATCAAGACTGTATTTTATTAGTGACCTTGAAGACTGACATGACATTTCCTTTTGCTGACCAATCATATGGCTGCAAATGTGATACGTACAGAGAAAAATACATGTATCCTACCAAAGGCCCTGTCAGCAACCATATATCCATAACACTACTAATAGAGCTCACATTCAGAGGACATTTTTCTATTTCTGGCTGTGGATGGATACATTTCAGCCTAGAGTTGTAGTACATCTCTGTTACACTGTTGTTGGAATCAAACAATATCAACAACATGGCTGGAAAGTTTTAATATTAATTATTATTAGCATTTATTTGACAGATGAGTTGGAGCTACAGCCCGACACTGACTACCTGCACACACGCGGTGATACGGTGGCTTTACTCAGACTCTGGTGATTATGGACAATAAATACTGGATTCAAAGGACTCGACATGTGACAGCAATATCAAAGAAGACTGTATTGATGGAGAAGAGTGGAGTGCTGTCAGAGTCATCACAATGTGGGTTAGCCAGAGGTGCTGCAGGGGTGATCTCAAAGGAGGATGTAGGAAGTGGGAAAATTGATGTGTCCCAAGATCAATACTGGAGAGCATTTGGATCTCAACAGTGTAACTAAATCACCCTGTGGCTGCTGCTGCTTCTTCAGGGGCATCGGCCTCTCCGTCCCCTGAGCTGATGATCGGTGCAGAGAAGGTGGATGTGGCAGGGTCAGGTTGGACAGGGGAAAAGGTTGGACACTTGTATTCTATCTCATGCAGTTGTCTCATCTCTTGACACACACTCCTGCCAATGGTAAATCATTTACTCACAAAAAAAACCAACCCCTGCTCAGTCATACCTCTTTCAAAACTTCGGGTACTGTCCAGCCCCCCTCCTTGCCTTCCCTTGGCCTTAAGCCACCTAGCTAAATGTCACTCTGGCCTAGTTACACAAGCTAGATGTCAATACTTTGCATTGTTACACAACTCAGTGCATTCAGTATTACAGACAAGATCACAGATACTTCTCTTAATACTTCATTTTACCAGATACAATTAATCTTTAATTCACTTATCTTTACCTCATTGATTACGGTTACATTCTGGAGTAAAAACAATCACTCATCTTTTTCTAATAGTATATTGTGTTCGGGTGTCCTGATCTGTGAAGCTTTAAAGTCCTGATTTTGTTGGTTATTGAAGGCAAAGTTCTGGGGTCTCAATCCTACTTGACAAGCTGTATGTATGTCTACTTTTGTGTATGTACATTGAGAACAATGAAAAACCGGAGTCAAATTCCTTGTATGTGTAAACATACCTGGCCAATAAAGCTGATTCTGATTTTAATGGAGGCCACTGTAAATGTCTACAGTGCTAGATTGTGTAGTATGATAGAGTAACATGTGGAACCTGGGATAAAGTGAAAATGAAGCCTTTTCTCAGTGCACATCCCTCAGTGAAGTGACTCCTGCTTGGGGAAGAACAACCTCATCCGTCATTGTTAAGCTCAAGATCATCACACAAAGTGAGTGTGAGCTGCTGCTGATCTGAGCTCAGCTGAGTTGCCCTCTTGTGGCACATGATGATAATGCACCTTGTAAATTGACTGATGAGAATGTGTTTGGACTTGGTTGCTGCTTAGTAATTAGCTAAGACGCACAAGGCTTTGCTTTGCACAAACACAAAGTCACAGAGTTCATTTAGAAAGTGAGATTTTGTACAACAGATTCCTCAGTTATGGAGAGTATAAAAAGTAGAAAAACAGAAACACCTGTTATCCCCACAGTCCTTGGGGTTTCTGTAGTTGTTTGTGTGGTGACCCAATTCTCAGGACAAGTTTTGAGGCTGTGCTTTGTGATGGTTTCGTTTTGGAACGGATTATGTGGGAGGGTGTTTCTAATAGTTTGCCTGCCTCATTTACAAATGTGGACAAAAAATATATATTAGAAACACACTTCAACAACGGCACAAACTACAGCCGTAGCACAGCCTTTGGCACCGCATCAGTTAAACAGTTAAATATTAAATCAGGTGATAGAGATATACACCATATGGCCAAAAGTATGTGGACACTAATATTACACCCATATGTGATTGTTGGACATGTAATTCCATAAATCTGCTGCTGTAACAGCCTCCACTCTTCAGGTTTCAGGCTTTTCCACCAGATTTTGGATCATGGCTGCAGGGTGTTGCTCCCATTCAGGTGCATTCATGTTCTAGTTCATCCCAAAAGTGTTGGATGGGGTTGAGATCAGGACTCTTGTGCAATCCAGTCAAACTGTGAAAATGATGGACCTGGCTTTGGCTTCTTCCCCAAACTATTGCCACAAAATATTAGATATATAATTTCCCTTAAATTGGAACTAGTAGGACAAGCACAATACATGAAATAAAAGCAACAAAATGACTTGGACAGGGGTGTCTACATACTTTTGGCCACATTGTATATAGCTAATAAAGAGGGAGAGGGAAGTGTGGAGGGACAGCAAAGCTGCTGAATGTGTCATTACGTTACAATAAATGTAACGTAAATCATTTTTATGTCACTTTTGCATTGAATGAGACCTCACGTGAGATTAAAGCAGGAGAGCGAGAGAGAGAGAGAGAGAGAGAGAGAGAGAGAGAGAGAGAGGAGCAGGTTGTATAGTCTTACTGCAGGAGTATCAGGGGTAATAAACTGGAGTGTGGACGTGCCCCCACTCTTGTCTCCTCTCGCCTCCTCCGCAGTGCACTTGCAGCTGAGCAGCACTCCGGACAGGACGGTCTCCTCCTCCTCCTCCTCCTCCTCCTCCTCTTCTTCTTCTTCTCCTCTGTGTGTGTTGGAGAGATAGTGTGTAGTGGTCGTGGTGGTGCTGAGGGGTGCACCGACAGTCGCATCTGACTCCAGTCCAGAGGTCCCGGTCCCGGACAGACTCGTGATGGTGCGGACTCATTGATTAAAAAAAAAAGAAATCCGCGCCGCTGGAATTAAAATGAGCACTCTTGCTGAGCGGCTCTCCTCCTCCACATAGCGCTGCCTTCTCTGCACAAGATCTGTTTCATGAGACTCCAGCAGGCGACGCAGGATGACTACTATCTTATCGCTGGTGATTTTGTGCGCTTTGGTGAGTAGCCTGTACAGTAACTAGTGTGTGTTTGCTGTAATATTCTCATGATATTGCTTTATCACTCTGTAGAGACTGTAGATGAGTTTTTAGTGACATTTTGCACTTTTAAAAAATATTTTCTTTCACTGATGTTTCTATATGGAGCCTATATTATCAGTCTGTGTGAAAATGTGAGACCTTACCCTATGATAGTGCTATAATCGTCCTATAACAATCCTACTGGGACTTTTGTTGTGAGTTTTCTTGACTTCAGATTTCTTCATTGCATTTATAATCCCCTCTTGTGATGCCTGTGATATTTCTATGATGTTTTGAACATGATTTAAATGTGTACTTCATCAGTGCTCTGGTGTTTCCCTCTAAAAAATGCCACATTAAAGGACTAATTAGTTGTTTATTCCTGCTAAACACGCAGGTGCTTTATGTAGAGCTATACACCAACATCTGATTTGCACGTGATATTATGCCCAGGTTATATTATATCCCCTCCAGCTCCACACACACACACACACACACACATGCCCCTACATGCACACACACACACACACACACACACCTCCCTCTTGGTTTTCATCCAGGGAGGAAAAGTTCGACAGCCCCGTTGGGTTCAGTTTCTGGAAAATTGAGATTTCTGCTTCACATTGGGCTGCATCCAGACATCCAGGAGCAGTCTGCTGACAGGCGCCTTGGCCCAGACTATAAGTAATTTAGTTCTAATTTGTACTTTAAGTTTTGGGATATCTGGGTCTTGAAATGAGAAGAGATAAAGATGATGCAGCCTATGGAAAGTACATTGATTCATTAAATTCTTATCCACCCTGAGCTGCAAATTGTTTGGTTGACTTTGACATAAAACATGAGGCTCTTCTGATAATGTGCAAAAGCTGATTATGGAGGACGGTGGTGATAAAGCACAGAGCAGAGGGCACATCCTCCTGGGGCTCTGGTATGTCCACAGCGGCTGGTCTAATTGGGCTGCGCAGCTCAGTCATCAGGTGAACAGCCCTGGATGTGGGGGGACATTCTGTTATGACAGCTGGTTTAAGGGGTGGTGACGGTCAGGCGCACTTTGGTGGAATTAAATTTAGAAATAAACTCTCAAATTGACCATGAAATTGGGGAGAGTACAAACCATGCATATCACAGCTGGGTCACCGTACGTTTTTCTGTGAGTGTGTGTGTGTGTGTGTGTGTGGATGCATGTTCCTGCTGCTGGTGAACAAATTTTCCCGCTGAATTTGCCATCAATCTGTGTTTGAGCTGAGTGATATTCCAGGGAGATGTCACAGGAAAGGGAGCTGGCGCAGCAGTCAGGGACATGAATCCTTCCCCTGCAGATACAAGAGGGAACTCTCTTGAGATTTTGGCCTGCATCCAAAGTTAATTTTTGCAGACAAAAAACGTGACTTTAACCCTGATAATGTACTCAAATAAAAAGTGAGATTTGTGCAGAAATGCTGAGATAACAGGTTGTAAAGTCAGGAGAAATGACGCTGAGGAGAAATGCACCTGGAGAGCAAAAAGTGGAATGACAGAGAGGGGGAAATATTGAGCAAGAGGAGCAAGAATGAGAGAGAGAGCTGCTGGGTGCTCAGTACATCTGTTTCTGAATGAAAGCAGGGACAGCAGAGAGAGGATGGAGGAGAGGGGAGGGGCGCATGAGAGAGACAGAAAGACAGAAAAGATTGAATTGATGTCTCAGCAAATGTGAATTAAGTGGAAATGAGCTTTTGCTCGTTACATAATAAGAGCCACAGGGCATGAAAGTGTTTCAGTATAATGATTTCCTTTGTCCTAAAATGTCTGGATATGAATTCCTTTTATTTAACACTGTTGTATACACACCAGTGGAATAAGCCTCAGTTCTTTTGCTAGTAGAGCTGCGTGGCATTTATATCAGAGAGGACTGAGGAAATGCAACAAGAGAGGGAGGGAGAAGAGAAAGAAGGTGATAACTGTAAAGATTAGACCGATTTTACAGGTGGAGGGAGAAGTAAATTGCGAATGAAAGAAATTTAAATCAAACTTACAGTATGTGTCAAGAAGAAAGAGAAACATACAGAAATGCATGTGTATTTACAGTACAGGCTGCAGGTATTTAAATGTGATAAAATATGTTTCTGTGAAGAGTCTTTTTGGTTAAAGTTGAGGTAACTCAATGCAATGTCCTCCTAAGTGATAATAACATGTGCCTCTGTTTATGACTCTGTTAGAGGATTCAGTTTTTTTATAGCATTTAGCGTTACAGTTAGACTTGGATTAAATGCAGTTCTGATGGTTGAAGTTAGGAGTTAGGTGGTAGGGAATGCATTATTCCCATAAAATAGACCTCATAAGTATAGAAGAACAAGTGTGTGTGTGTGTGTGTGTGTGTGTGTGTGTGCCAACGCTGATCGGAAGCAGGGGTTGACGTTCACAGCTACTCTCACCTTTAGACATTAATTAGGACAGGCATGTGTATAATGTCGTGCACACATGATTTTATGGTTCCTGCCTCGGCCGGAGCGTGTCAGAAGTGAACTATTAGCGCTGATGTGCCTTCAGGGGAGCTATTAAGGCAGTTTAGACGACTGCCTTGTTCATAGTATGTCTAATATGGGTGGAGACAACATGATTTATGATGAATCCTGATAGCGGTTGGATTTAAGCAACAGGTTGGACACCTGGCAGTCATTTTCATCAATTTGTTTTGCTGTGTATGTTTAAGTCACAGTGGCTGTGTGTTTGTATGTGTGGGAAAGTTGTGAAAGTCTCTGTGAGTGTATGCATGTGCTGCTCTGATGTACTGTACTGCTGTCCCTGTGTGTGCCAGGTGGCGTTAGTGTTCCCCTGTGACTCTGGCCAGTACACCAGCAATGGAGAATGCTGCCAGCAGTGTCCACCTGGAGAGGGAGTGGTGAAGAAATGCGGCGCTAAGCAGACGGTGTGCGCCCAGTGTTTGGACAGTGAGTACAGACTTTTTCATTGTTTGCATCTAATTTGTACATGCACTGATCAAACTCAATTAAATTCATAAAATTAAAAAAATCACATTAAAAAACTCAACAGCAACATGACTTTCCACAAACATAACAAATGTCAGTACAGATACTCTGAAAACCACGCCCACCGGAGGGGAAAACAATCAGCGCCACAATATGCAACCACGGGCTGAAATGCTAACAAAATGCCTCTAGCTAGCTATAGATTTCAGCATGTCAAAGGATTATTTTAGCACCCTCTGTCTACCAGAGAGGACAAACTCAATATTGTCGCTCTATCTCAGTGTCCCTTCTCAAGATAAGTTACTGTAGCTAGCTAAAGCACTTGCAAACATAATTCTGCATAGCTTTCTGATTTAGCCACATTCAACTACACAAGTTGCATACTGTCAAAATGCTTTAGCTTAACATTTGGATATTTGACTGACCAGTGACAAAATGCTTGCTGCACACGTAGACATACTGAGTGCCAGGATCCCACAGTGTTCCCGTTCTTCCTGCTGATGCCTCACGTCTGTATCCACTTTTGTCTTCTTAAAAGCTCGGTTTTTCGGTTCCGCAGCTTATAAAAACTTAGTTCTGGGTTATTTACCCTGTTGGTAGTGCATCCCACCACACAGCAGCTTTTAGGCATGTTTCTGTTGTTTGCTAGCAGACCGAAATGACAAGGAGGCACCTTCACACAATACAAAGTCAATGGAGAGCGATGAATTGTTTTCCCCTCCGGTGTGGGCGGGGCTTAATTGCGCGCTGTCTCCATAGACCTCACTGTCAACAATTTTCATCTTTGGGTCAATGTGGTTCCAATGAAATCTGCTCACAATCAGGTCAAAATATGTTTTTTATGCCATTAATTTGGGTGAACCGACCCTTTAATAGATGAGACTTTTAACACCAAAATGCTAAAACTTGACTTTGCAGGAACTCCACTTCCTGAAAGGTGTCAAACGTAAAGAGGATTAAATTCAGTCTGGAAACAATAAAAATCAAATACAGTATATACACATGTAAAGTGATGCATGTCATCATCAGCATTACACACACTCACACATCCGATTAATGCAAAGTTTCTGCACTTACATCATCTTTATTTATACACCCGCATTCATTTTCTGTGCCTTTGATAGCAGCTCTGGCCCCGATCTCCAAACAAAAAGAATGTTTAAGCCAAAACAAACTCCTATTGTCCAACTTGCTTATTTGTATGAAGTGTCTGCTTTGCTTTTAGCGAGTGTCCCGAGAAATAAGGCAGGAATTCACATTTTTGATGCCTGTAAGTGGGTCCAAATGTGTTCGCTTACAGCTCGGCTCAGGCTGTGAACCATTAGCACTCGCTCTACAGACCAGAGTTGGGAGAGGTGCCAACACCGCAACATCACGGAGAAAAAGAAGAAGAAGAAGAAGAGCCAACAAATGTGTTTTTCTCGATTCAGGGGTCTTTCTGCGTCACGTACCTGCAGCTCTTTTTGCCCTTTAAGATGCTGGTGTATGTCAGAGCGCTAAGTAAACGTCAAAGTATAGGTCACGAGCATCGCCGCATAGCTCAGGAGGAGCTGAAGAATTGGGACAAGACAAATGTATCACATTCTGCAGTGGTACGTTTTCTTACCTTTTAAAAGTACATGCATGTGCTAATTGCGGCAGATTGAGACTTTGTGGTGACTGACACAGAGCAGAAATTCAAAATTAGCCGTGCTTAGCGTCATGTTTGGCGTGCACTGAACATTGACTGATTGCATTAATCCATTCAGACAACACGTGTAAACACTGGCATGGTGCCTAAACAAGCACTGCTGAGTAAAAGTCTTCTAACACCAAAACCTTCTCTTGCACAATAATATCAACTGGATGTCACTCTGGAGGAATGCTTGCAGACTTGCAGGAATGTTTTTTGTCCAAAAAATATTGATACTCTGATTATCCTCGAACTTGTGAACTTCTTTGCACAACAGATGCCACTCTCTATGTTGTGTTACGTTGTTAAGAATCTCAGGTCTGGCTGATTTCACCCGTTTGAAGTTTTTATTCTTCGCCTCGAAGAACTCAAGAGCTGCAGCGATGGGTACAGGCGGCAGGGAGCCAGTTCTCTACATCTAGAGCATGACAGAGCTACAGGGTGGAAAAAAAAAAAGGCACAAAGTACTGCGAGTCAATTTTACATAAACCAACGCTGTCAAACAAAGTCAATGTTAGAAATGGTAGCGGTGTGAAATTAACAAAAAATTGGTCTTTGTGCAAAAATAAAAGAGAAGTGGACTTCTCATGGTTTTGCATCAGTGTTGTTTAAAATCCAATCACAGCAGTAGATGAAGAGTGAGCAGGTAATTAATAGTCATCATCAAACACTGCATATGATAGACTGGAGCAGGAAATTGGTTGAGCGGAGGTGCCTGGAGTCTGTAGAGAAACACGTCGCAGCTTCACTAGCGTCTGGACTTTATCTTTGCTTTGACGTCATGAGGAATTTGTCTTATTATGTGATATTCCTTTTCATATTTCTGCCGTAAACAGTGGCAGATGATACGTAGATGGTAAACCGCAGCTCCATTTTCCTATAATGTGGGCTGGCCCTCAGGACTGTAGTTGTGATGAGTATTTTTTCACTCCCTCATCCCCCCACCCCTCCAGAACCAGTGAATCCCACCAACTCTTGTCGTGTCTCCTCTTTTCTCCATCCTGTACTCGTTTTTCTCAGCCAGCATCCCCTCCTCCTCCTCCCTGTTGCTATGACTCATCGTCTGTATTAGCGGATAAAATGGTATTAGAGAGTCAGGCACCAAAGGGCATGATCTGCTCATTCATCATGCATACTGTTACATCAGTGCATCTTTACTCATTTGAACCAGCTAATTAAACCATATTGAAAAGCCTATTGTGCCCCTAACAGTGAACAATTATCTTGCTCTGCAGTACAGGAACAGTATTCACCGCTGATAAACACTCAACAATTAAGCTCAAATACCCAGGAGGTTGCACTCAATTTCCGGTGCGAATGCATGTTCATAGGTTCCAATATTGTTTCAGCAGATAAAATCTTAATGTACCTGAAGCCCACAGGAGCACATACACTAAAATAAGGCTGAGTGGGATTTATATGGAAGTTGGAGGCCAAAACATTGACCTGACCTGAAAAACAAAAGCTATAAATACATTTTCTAAAGTGCAGAAATGAATAATTGAAGAGTAAAATTCAACACATCCATTTCCTGTTTCATGGTAAATATGGGTGAATCTTTATTTACCACGACCCCCCTTAATTCCCCACTTCCTGACAGTGTAACACCCCCCCCCCCCC